>CAOLHI010005536.1:0-64321 GCA_948474755.1 Ctenosaura bakeri
CGCCCTATGATATCGGGGGGAGGGAGAGCGGCTGAAGGAGCGGCGGTCCGACGGAGATCGGCTTCGGGGGTCGACGGACCGAGCCTCGCCCCCTTTAGGCGAGCGCGATTCGCGCTGTCGACGAGGTGACCGGGACCCCCCAAGGTCTCCCAGCGACTCGGGCCACGAGGGTCCCGATCCCGGTACGATGGCAAATGGGGGCCCGAAGGAGGCCGGGCGCTCTCTCCACTCAGATTCCCTCGCGTACCGGGGACGTAGGACGCCGAGGTGTATCTGGAGGCAGACGAGCGAGGTTGTTCCTCTTTTTTCCCCCGGGAGGCGGCGAGGCCACCGGACGCTCGGAAGAGCGGGACCGGGACCTGAAGGAGGTCAAACGCCCTCCGGAGAAGCAGGGGGGCTCTCTCTGCTCGGGTTTGGGCCCCGACCTGCGACGGCAAAGAGGGCGGGGCGCTCCTCCACCAGGGTTGGAGGGTCTGCCACAGGCGAGCCCGGGCGCTGTTGGGGAACGCCCCGACCCCATCCTCCGAGAGGTCGAGGGACTCGCCTCGCCCTTTGGAAGGCTGCTGAGTAGGAGGAGGAGTAAAGGTCCAGCGTCCCCAGCCGGGGAGCGCTTCTTTTCCTTCTTCTTCTTCTTTTTTCCCTTCTCCTTGCCCGGCCTCCCCCGGGGGGGCGTTTTTTTGCAGGCGTCCCCGGGTAAGGGGAGCCCCCCGCCGTCGAGGATCCTTTAGCTGACTTGGCAGCCGCCGACAGCTTCGGGATCCTCGGAACGCCGAGATCGGCGTTTTCCCCGGGCCCCCCGAGCCCGATACCGACGAGGTGGACGGGACGGCAGCCGCCGAACCGTCGATGGCGTGGTCGTCTTCTTGTCGGCCATCTTGGAAGTGGAGGTCTCGCTCATCGCCCGCAAAACTGCTCCCAACAAAAAGATTTGAGTCTCGGGGAGGGGGTTCAAGATTTTGGGGGAGTAAAACCCCACAAATTTGGCAAGTCCGGATATTGGGGGACTCCCCCAAAGAAAAATATGGCCCTCGTTGAGGGAAAACCCTTTCGGGCCCCAGGACACGCACTTCTTAAAAAGCGCGGACATAAGACGAAGAAAGCCAAAATCCGAAAGCCAAAAAAAGAAAGCCGAAAAGGGGGGGTCCGAAAAGGGGAAAGACAGTCCGAAAGTCCGTAAAACCGTGAAAAAAAAGCAAGCCAAGCACGACGTGAGAGGAAAAAAATAAAGAACCTTCCGTACGCGGCGGCGGACGAGAAAGAACTGAGGAGAGACCCTTGCTCCCGGGGGGAGCATG
Organism: Ctenosaura bakeri; assembly: GCA_948474755.1. Taxonomy (NCBI): domain Eukaryota; kingdom Metazoa; phylum Chordata; class Lepidosauria; order Squamata; family Iguanidae; genus Ctenosaura; species Ctenosaura bakeri. The sequence goes on from CAOLHI010005536.1 coordinate 1,296, forward strand.
CGCAGTACCGGCGTGGGGGGGGGGGTTTCCCCCCAAGCGAACAAGTCAAAAGTTTCCGAACGTACCGCGCAGGCGCTAAAGCTCCTAGTGTATGAAGGGGACAGAGACCACGAAGAAGAAGTATGTTTCATAAGCCAGAAACGACTTAAAAGGACACAACAACAACGTTTCATACTGCTTTTCCTTTGATGTACATTTCAAAAACAGTAACTCTTTGGTTGGTACACTACCTGTTTTCATACAAAGGCTGCATGCTTTGTTTATGCCCAGTGATTTCAAGCATACTTAACTTTGTTGGTCTATGGCCAGTGTATCAACACAACTCATCTACTAAACTGGCAACGGGGAAAACAATGGTGTTGCCTTACTGGCTGAACAGTTCCATTGTTTGTACAATATGCTCCAGCAAAAATGGTGGTACAATGAAAGTTTTAAAAATTTTGAAATGTATAGTATTGGAGAGATCAAGGAGTAGGAAACACAGAGCAAAATATTGATGCATACAGAACCAAGCAGCAAAAAAAAAAAAAAAAGGCTATCTTTTTGTGGAGATGTGATCCACTATGTGGATATGCCCTATTATAAGATGGAGGGTGCCAGCCATGAGTTCATTATATATTTTATTTAATTCACTTTATGCCAGCATCTCCCAATCTTGATGCCTTCCAGATGTGTTGGCTAGCATGCTGGCTGGGGATGATGGGTTTGTAGTCCAGCACATCTGGAAGGCGTTATATCTAAAAAGACTGGTGTATGCAAGACTCCTGGAATGTGCCAGTATGTCTAAATACAAAACAGGACATTTCAAATATTACCAGCTGCAGCATGTCTTTTATCTGTTACAAAGACATCTCTTGTATCAGAGTCAACAGCTGTCTTTCTTTCCACTGCTTCTAGTGGAATTGCAGCTTCTGGTAGTATTCGTCTATACCTCTTCCATCATACTGAACTGAATTTCTAGGCTATTGGAGGCACTATACCTTCTTGCTGTCTTTGGAATATAGCAAGAAGGCACAGTACAACCAATAGCGTGAAAATTCAAGTGTAATTCCACTTGTGAAAAAGGCAATGAACAGAGGCTGCAGTTCCAATAAAAACAATAGGAAATAATGTTCCATTCACACCAGCAGACATGACATAGTTATGTGGGCTGAGGAATGAAGGGTAAGATTTGCTCTAATTGCTATTTTTTTTTAAAAAAAATCCCCATGACATGTCTTTAAGGAAATAATAATTTATGTTCTCGTGTCACTGCCAGAATGCATAATAGCATTGTTGCGGGGTTGGGTGATCCATAAGAAGCCAGTTTAGAATACGCACAACTCCAACAACTGACTGATTATGATATTTGGAACCATAAGCCAGAAATGGAGAGGTCAAATCAGCTCTGAAGGCAGATAGTTACAGACTGCTGATTTGTGCTGGATGCTTCTTTAGCACTTCTGGTTGTGTTCCCACTCATATGCTCTCTTAACTTTAAAAAAAATTGAAAAATTCAGTAGGTGGCACATTTTGATTCCATTGTGGGCATCTTGCCTATGATATGGCTTGTGCCATTAGATATATGTCCAGCTTTAAGAAATCCACCAGTTGTATCCATTTTTTAAAAAAGAAAAGAAAATATTGCCTTTTGAGTAGGAACAAAAGACTTCAGAACAAGGAAAGGCAATAGCCTAGAACATCATGGGCTCGGCAAACTGTCACTTGGATTATTTTTAAAGTAGGACATGCATCAACAAATACTGACACCTCCCGACACATTTGCCCCCTTCGATTGAGAAATTCCTTTCAAGGAAATTATGGTCCTGTTAATGGAGTTAGAGAACCAGTACAGTGTAGTGTTTTGAGTGCTTGACTGAGGTTCCAGAAGACCAGTGTTTGAATCCCCACTTGGCCCTGGAAACCCACTGGGTGACCTTGGTCAAGTCACACTCTCTCAGCCTCAAAGGAAGGCAATTGCAAACCCCCTCTAAACAAATCTTGCCAAGGAAACTCCATGATAGGTTCACCTTATGGTCACCATAAGCCAGAAATGACCTGGAGGCACACAACAACATTTAAGGTAGATGAGTTTCCTTCTTCAAATTGGTGAGTCAGTAGATGTTAAATAGAAGGGTAAACTCCAAGGGAAAATTAGAATTAAGAGACAAGAATTCTAGGCAAGTAGTTAATTAAGATGAAGTAACCCCATGTACCATAATAGGGGGGAAATCAGCATAAAAATAGCTGTCCCAGAACAGATGGTTAATGTTTCAGAACTGGGCATCCTACACTCTCCAAGATCTTGAAAGCAACACACTCACAGTTCACAACTGATAAATATGTTTGAAAAATTCTCTCTTCATTCTCTCTCTTTCCCTTTTTCTTTCCCTTGCTAAAGCCTGTCCTAGCCCTTCCCTCCAAATTTCTCTTCTTTCTCCTTAAGGGGAGTAAGTCACTTCCTTTCACATTCAGGGTGGAAAAGTGGTGGTCCTCAGCTTAATTCCTTGCAGTCTGCACTGGTGAAACCCAGTGTGCTGTAGTGGTTTTCAGTGGTGAACACTGAGAGATCAGGGTTCAAATTCCCACTCACTCATGGAAACCTGTTGGTGACTATGGACAAGTTGTATTCTCTTAACCTCGGAAGAAGACAATGAGAAGCTTCTTCTAAACACTTTTTACAAGAAAACCCCATGATAGAGACAACCTTGAGGTTGATGAAATATAAATCATAATGACTCAAAGGCACACAGCTATAACAACAACACTGAAGAGGCAGAAGTAGACAGAGACAGGTAGTAGCATAAAGAAACTGAGAGAAGGAGAAATAGGGAGGCACCAGGAAAAGAGAAGGAGGAGGGGTAGGGAGATAGGATGGCACAGAGAGAGGGGAGAGAGGGGAGAGAGGGGGAAACATCAAAGGGTACAAGGTGAGGTGAAGTGGCACAGAGATCTTGAAATGTAATCTGTAAAAACTGTTTACCTACATCATTCTGGATCCACCCACCAGTGGCTTTACCCTCAATTTTCTTATGTGGTTTTACTTTACTATAGGCTAAAGACTCCAATCTCCATAAAACATGTTATTCATAAGTAAGCCCCCACTGAGTTCCATACCAACCATTTCCTGACACATGATAAAATACAGCATTGTAAATGTAATTTCTTACTAGAATGGCCTCTCTTTCATGCCCCAGGGAGAGAGCTCTGTTTGGATTTTCTGCCTCATGGGCTGAAGGATGTTGGGCTGGCCCTGGCTTGAACATCGTTGCACAGGAATGGCAATGAGGTAATGTTAGACGGGGCAGTGGCCAAAGAATGCCTCATACTTTCATTTGCAAAGACATTTCCTAGGGTTGTCAGGTTGAGGGCACTGGGTGATCTTGCTGAGAGCATCTGTGTCTCTCTGGGTTTCCAAACTGGGAGACAAATCTCTGAATAAGCAGCATCAAAGAAAGAAAGTTTGATTTTTGTACCTAATGTGGCTTTAAAGAGTCAGCATCCTGTTAATTCTACCATATAATATGAATAGTAACAATTCTTGATTCTAATCTCTTTTTCTTTTCTTCTTTATTATTGATACAGAGTGCAGCACCTTTTTGACTATGATAAAATTTTGTTTTCCCTTTTTTTAAATTTCCTGATTTGTTCTTGGTTTTCATGCTCTTTTGCTTTCATATGATTTTTTTTTTTAAATTTAAGGAGTGAGCACCTGTATTTATCATTACTCAGCTAGCATTAGGGCCCTCTGCTCACTGCAAAGATGTTTGTACATCTTATATATCGCCATTAGAAGTACCAAAAAGCCAAGAGCAAGGAGAAAGGAATGAGAAAAGAGATGGCTTGAGTGTGCACTTGGACTCATTTGTGCCATTTGAAGCCAGACAGGGAGTAGAGTGCCAGTGCCAATGTTGCACTCCTCCTTGGACAAGCCTTGAAAAACTCCCTAGCTGGCATGCTGTTAGTGAGATACTCATGTGTAAGTCTCACCATGTGTGCAAGCCAAATTATTCTCTAAAATGCAATGGACAAATTCTTGTGAGAGCAATGCAAGTTGAATTGCCCATAGACAAAGTTGTACCATGCATTTATGTGCTGCTCATTGTGCATTGCATATTTCAGTTTCACATTGTGCATTGAACACAGTTATCATTATTGCCATGAATTGCACAATGTTGTTATTCTGCATGTGGGTTACAAAGTGCTGGTGCAGCATATCTCCACATGTGGATATTTACATTACATTGAAGAGATGCTGGATTGCAGCCCCATGTGTCATATGTATTGTAGGTAAGCCTATGAAGCATGTGAGATGTAGCATGAATGGTGATAAAGTCTGTAGCTACTGGATGTATTTCCCACCTGCCTGGTGCAAAGCAAAACAAAACACCAGTTTTTAAATTCTCCTTGCTCTAGACTCTAGGTGTCATATTACTCAAACAGGTTTTACCCAAATTCTGGGGCCATTTACCCAGATTGCCTTCATTACTTCTATCACAGTCAAGAAACCCAGAAGCAGCTAGTTCAAAAGTCAGACCTTGCCTGCCCCACCTCTGGGACACCAGAAAAACCTGTCTTGCTGTGATATTACAAGGGCCCATCCCTTGGTCTCAGGTTTTGGCCCTGAAAACTGAGGGAACAGATGCTGTTGACTCAGCAACTCCAAATTTCAATACATTCTAATGGCTGTATCTTGTTATTTCTATTTAGATGACTTAGCTGTAGCTTGCTGAGGTCAGGGTAAATTCTTTCCCCTTGTCCTGACTATTATTTTGTTAATGGACTAGGATCCTTTCTATAATTTGGTGTTAGCTACCCCACCAGTAGAAACAATGCTGGGTGGCATGTAGTTCATGTGTTCTAAAAGCCTGAAAATTTAAGAGACTCCTGATGGGCCAAACTGCCTGGGGCAGAGCCTCACTCTGCCCACAAAAGGACAATAACACTTCTAGAAGCAAAGTCGAAGGCTTTCACAGCTGGAATCCATGGGTTGTTGTGGGTTTTTGGGCTATGAGGCCAAACATGGCCTCATAGCCCAAAAAACGCACAACAACTCACTTCTAGAAGCCTCTGGGGGCGTGATTGCCCATTTTAATTATATTTCTTTCCTGCACCCCCCCAGCGACCCACACTTACTTTCTTTTTCCTTTTTGTCAAACCCAGAAATGGACGATTTGAATTTTCTTTTTAAGGGAATGGGTATATGGACCATAAAGATCTATGGCAGGGGAGAATAGGTTGGCTGCAGCCCTGGGATTCTTTGCAGTTTCCCACTCCTGCTGTAAGTTAAGTTTTCTCAACCATATATCCCTTGGTCCAGATGTATTTTACTATACCTGAGATGTCTTAAAAGGCAAGCCCACATAGATCACATTACAGTAGTCCAGTCATATCATGTGATCATCATGTTATCTGTACTGTACCTGTTCTCTTTGTGGCAAATGGTTGTCTGGGTTGTGAACAGTGAGGTAGGGTTAAGAAAGTAATCTACCATTAGATAGAGTGAGGAAGCTGCCTCAAACAATAGATGGTAGGAGAAAGAGAGTTGCCCTGGTAAGTTGGGGAACAGAGCTATGGTTACCATATTTTGAAAAGCAAAAAACAAGAAAGCATTGACTGACTTCTTCAACCAGTGGCCATGACAACTCTCATATTACCCTATAAGTTCCTGGCAGTTGTAAGAGGAACCACTGCCCCTCAGCAGACAAGACAGACCTTCCTTGTGTTCCTTGTGGCCAGATTCCATCTTGGTGACAGAAGCAGGGTGCCTTTTTCTTCCTCCATCTTCCTCCCTGGCAGGCCTTCCCCTCAGGATGGAAGAGGATGGCAACCTTGACAATGACAATGATGGTGATGGTGATGGAAGCCCTGCCCCAGCTGGAGGCCACTGAGTCACACAAAAACCTCCACGGGGCTGAATATGGCTGCTCTGGTGGCCTCCCTCACCCTGCTTTGACTTGGCATGTGTCTCTTCCTTCTCTTCCTCCTCAGAGCTCTATTTTATTTTATTTTATTTTATTTTATTTTATTTTATTTTATTTTATTTTATTTTATTTGAGCTGCACCTTTCTCCCAGCATGGGATGTCAGACACTGTATAGGTACTACTTGATTGCCTGCTTCCTCAAATCTGAACCTTGTAAGAAAAACTGAACATTTTAAAAATCTACCCAGACAGAAATTTCAGCTCTGAAAAAGAGGACACATCCTGGAAAAGGAGGTGTAGTATCCCTGGATAGAACAATGATGCCATGTGGCTTGGCCTGCTTTCCATTGTAGTGAAGGATGTTGCCAGTGCTGAAGGTTTGGTTTTCAATTCAGTTGGCTTCAAATGTGGAGTTTTGAATGGTGATGGTGGTAAATGTCTTCCTGTCCTTTTTTTCGGACAGCAAAGGACAAGAAGGCAGGTGGACAGCCTTGTACCTTTGGATAAGGGTTCGATTTGATAGCCCTTGTGTCCCCTCCACTTCTATGAATCTACCCATTGTAACCAAAGAAATGACCCATAGAAACATGGCCTTGTCTTGCCCTTGGCTGTTAGAAAGTTCTTTTCACAAACTTCTTTGTGTGGAACATCCAAGTTTTTGTACTTATACAGCTGCTTCAAAAGAAAGCATCACATATGACCCCTCCCCTTTGAAGGCTTTTAACCCTCTTTCTCGTAGGTTTTGTTTCCACCAGGAATGAAACCATTTTGAGAGAAATGCAAGGAGGCAAGGAATATGTCTCTTTCTGTCTTCAATATTTTTCCTGGGGAAACTGGAGAAGGCCATCTTTGTTAATTGCTTATGTCTCTGTCCCTCTTTGAGGCAGACAAGGCCGCCTATTCATGCTAACAAAAGCCAGGGAGAGACAGGTCTGGGATTTGTGCTGTCGCGGCCCACTGTTTGATGTAAGGTGCTGAAAAGAGGCAGCTGGCTTTGTTGTGGGGGGGGAGACGCACCATAGGTGCCAGGACCCAACCCAGAAAAGGGATACCATGGTTGGGGGAGGAATTCTGCTTTCCAAAAAAGTGAGGAAAAATCTGCACCCTAATATCACACAGAGAGAGAGAAATGTAAAATCACCTGTGTTTTAACTGAGACTTCTCTGTCTAGTAATTGTTCTGGAGGAAGGTAAGAATGGGCTTGATGGCAGCAGGTGCCAAAAACATGTCCAAAGCCTGTCATGAACACACAGAGACACAAAAGACACCAGTTTGCATAAAACTTATACATGCCACTTTATATGTGTAGATATCAGCTTGGAAATAATTTAAGTAATTTAGATACATATATGACATCTTGGCATAATAGAGAAGACTGTGACCTGTTGAGCTATTGGAAAGCTAGGTCTGTTGTATAGGGCCTAGCATCAAAGGGATGACTTCAAGCCCAAAGGCTTATCTCCTTTCTGATGGTTCTTTCTCTTTAAACCAGATATGAAATGGACAGCAATTCAAACAAGAACACTTTCAAATACAGGACTATCCCACATAGACTAGGACACAATTAATCCCTTTGTTCTGGAAGCTCAGAAAAGAATCATCTTCCCTTGGTTTTTATTTTCAGAGTCTGATGGTTACAGGCTACTGCTAAGACTGGTCCTAGTATTAAGCAGAATGAGGAGGTCACTTCAGGTCAAAGATGCTGGGAAATGGAAGGTGGTGATGGTGGTAAGAGAAGATCACTATATGAACTATTCAGCCTGCCCAGCACACTGTAAGCTAGCTTCTTGCCTCCAGGTGTGGTGGAATTTGTTCTCTTGTCAAATATGTAGAAGTAAGATTCAGCTACCAGGTTAGTGCCTGTATGTTAAAAAGGAAGGTGCCATTTTGTCCTTCACTTGGTGCACGAACATGTCTTTGGCCTAGGGTTGCCAGAGTAAAAGCTGGAGATAGTGCCTGTAGCTAAAATGGTGATGTAGAAGAGGGAATTTCAGCAGGTGCTGCTTGCCACAGCAACCAGTTAACAAGCAGTACCTGCTAAAATTCCCTTATTTATATAACCATTAAAGATACACAAGTTTTCTCCAGTTTTTAGTCTGGCAACCCTACTTGGGTCAATCCTACCTACTGCCTCAGAACATTGATACTACATTTTTTAAATTTATTTTTAAAAATTTAATTATGAGGGAAAAAAACCCCACAAAAATATGTAAGGTGATAAACATGCATTTAATCTGTCATGAAATGATAATTAGCTATGGGCAAAGATATCATATATTAACTTCTCTTGTTCATTCAAAATGTGGTTAAGGGAGACAGTTCTGGGATTTTTCTGGAGAAGAATAAGGCTATCAGAAGTTGTTAGGCCAGGAAACCTCTAATTAGCTATAAACCTCCATTTCATCAGAACTGTGGCAGCAGCTTTGCAATAAACCAGGATATTAGACCACAACTTGAAGTCAGTTTAATATATTGGCCTGTTGGAAACTGGTAACCCATTTCCTGGTTTGTATGAAACAGGAAACGAAGGTTAATTATAGACTTCCTGTGTTAATTGTGGCTTTGGGGAAAGGAAGAGCAAAAGGCTCATTCATATTTCAGAATATTAAGCTAAATAAGATTACCCAAATGCAGCTGGTATGAAAAAATAGCACACACACACGTACATATATGTATACTGTTTAAACTAATATTAATTATTAAATAACATTAACTTGCACTTGCTGATTAATAATCATTTGTTTGCTTAAAACCATTTGCCATCAGAAAATAAATATCTCAAATCTTAAAAAATCAAACAGAAAGGATTATTAGTCACTGAAGTGTGCTTTTGCATTCATTGGGCAGGGGAGTTGTGGAACTGTGAAGGCAAACAGGAAGCAAGTAGAATTTGGCCTGTCTTTTATATCTGCATAAATAAAAGGACTAGCTAGACAAATTTATTTTTCTTTAACTAAAAGCAGACCTTTGAATATTCTTGCCCCTGCAGGCCTGCTTCTGATTGCAGCCATGCTGGAACAACACGGAATTAATGAATTAGATCAGCCTTGATAGGAATGGTGGGAGGACACCAAGTTGGGGAAGGTTGTGTTAGAACATTGTTGTTGTGTGCCTGTTTCTGACTTCTGGTGACCCTAAGGTGAATATAGATAGATAGATAGATAGATAGATAGATAGATAGATAGATAAAGATAGATTCTTAGATAGGCTGAGAATGTGTAATATACCCAAGGGATAATGTTATTCAGAGTTTCCATACTAAGCTGGGGCAGGGATCTGAACTCTAATAGAGACATGTGCCCAGTGATAGTATCATCATTGTCTTCCTCACCATCATCCATAGAAGATGTCTAAAGCAGGGATAGGGAAACAGTTCCGCCCATGTTGTTGGACCAGAATTTCCATTACCCAAACCACCGGTCATTCTGACTAAGGCTGATTGGAGTGGAAAAGGAAAACATCTAGAAGGCCACTATTTCTCACCACCCTGTTGATCTAAAGCAAGATGGGAACCATTGTGGTTGGACTACAGCCCCCAACATTCTTTATCATTGGCTATGCTGGTTAAAATTGTTTGGCCTTGCAGTCCAACCACGTCTGAGGGCTGCATGCTTCCCACTCTTGCTCTACATTAAGATCTTATATGGATGAGCATAAAAAATATGATTCCCTTCACCAGCATCTGAAGTGATACTGTCTGTTCTTGCATCTCATTCCCATTTCATGCTCTTAGATTGTAATTGACTCAGAGGATGCTTTCTATTGAACCTTTGATTCTACAGTTACCCTGCCTGAAACACAGACATTTAGGAAGGTTCAGGTGACAAAGGCCCTTTTCACACGTGGAGGGAGAAACGGGGTAAAACACACGGAAACAGAGCTTACCAGCAACTGGGTAAGTCCGTAGCCACACGGAGCAGCATGAGTTCACTGCTCCACACTCCTTGGCATCCTGCGACGTCAAAAATGGCGGCTTACGGCTGGCGGAGGCTCTCCACCAACCGGAGAAGCTCGTCAGCCGGAAGCTCGCCCCTGGCAGATCTGCAGGCACGCACTTGTGTGCGCCTGCAAATCTACACTGGGCATTGCGACAAGGCACTGGTCGCTCCTGCGCGGATTGGGGTGTGGAACTACGCTAAAATAGTCCGCCCCAATCCACTCCACGGTGTAGACGACCTCCGTCAGAGGTCGCTCTACACCGTTTTATTACCCCCGTGTGGAAAGGGCCTTTTAAAGTCTTCCTCTTTTAAAATTCCCACTTCATTACTCTTTTTTTCTTACCATACAAAAATCTCTATGTGGAGGGGAGACAGAATGATTGCATAATGCTTTTTCATTAGAAGTGTTAGCTGGGCCATCCCTACAATTAGGCAGAATAAAGCAGCTGCCTCAGGCAGATGATTTGAGGTATCAGGAAAGAGCAGCAGCAAACAGTTAATTATTTAATTTACTATTGCTCTATTTTACTGCCATGGAAAAGTAACTGTGTGGTTTTCTGTTTCAGGTGCCAAAACAGGCACCTGAAGGAGGTATAGGAAGGAGTGTTATATACCAGTTCTTCTTAAAGCATTTGAAATGGGGAATTGACAGTTTTAATTTTTCCCAATATGCCAAGGATTTATATTTGTGATCACTGAGTATGAGTCACTCTTTTTCTTTCCCTTCCTTCCTTCCTTCCAGACTCTCCAGGAACCAGCAGCTGGTGGCTCAAGGATAGGCAATGGTCCATGAACCACCACTTTCAGTAGCACTGCTATATACTAAGTGTTGGGAACCGCCTATGAAGACACATACCATGAGGCAGTAAATCATCTGAAATAGCCTCCTCCACAACCTTTTGTGTTGCTGGAAATTGTATTTAAAAAGACATGATAATGACAGAAAATCTCTTGGCCAATCCATGTTTCTGTCACAAGTTCATTAGGCAGAGCTAGACATAGGGGTGATAAAACTGAGGCCATTTCTACACTAGCCTGTTATAGTGCTATTATTCCACTTTCAACCTCCTATAGAATCCTGGGGTTTGCAGTTTAGGGAAGGGCCAGCTGATTCCATAGGAGATTGAAAGTGGAATAATAACGCTATGACAGGCTAGTGCAGAAATGGTCTGAGTTTTCAAATCCCAGTTTCTGCCGAACAGCTGCAAAGTAGGATGGTTGTGTGATTTTAAAGTAAGAGCCAACAGAACATGGGAGTTACAGTGTTGGACTAGGACTGTGGAGCCATACCATGGGCTGGACAACTTTTGGCCAATCATTACTTTTCAGTTCATCTTACTCCATGGCATTGGAGGGAAGAACCTTTGAAGAAAAATAGGGTATTTAGAGAGCTTGGGGGGAAAATGGTTTTGGTCTGCAACTTTCACAATCTCCCAGCCAACATAGCCTATGGCCACGCTTGGCTGGGAGATACTGGGAAGCACAATCTAAAATTTTAACTTTTCCAAGCTCTGGATATTTATTTTATATATATAGGTCTACCACTTACAGTCCATCAGTATCTGCCACAACCACAACAAGCTATGTTGCTAGTTTGCAAGGCCTCCTTTGTGGTAGTACCTTGGCTGCAAAACTTTCTCTTTGATTAATTTAAACTAGCCTGTTTTGGTTTCGTTATAGACAAGCTAATAAAACTGTTTTGTTAAATTTGGCTTTATTTTAAATATACCTCCTTCCCTCTCTGGTTTTAAGTTTTTCTTCTGTTTTTATAAAGTGTGACATTTAATACTTGAGTGTTAGACTACAACCCAGGAGGCCAAGGTTTGATCTCCTGCTCAGCCATGGAAACCTACTGGGTAACCTTGAGTGTATCACACTCTCAGCCCCAGAAAACCCCATAATGGGTTTGCCTTACTCTTGCCACAAGTTGGAAACCACCTGAAGGCACACAACAACAGCAGCAACAACAACTTGTCCAGAAGTTTTAAGTTTTACATTGCCTTGGGGGCACTTTCTAGTTGATAGATGACTCTGAAATAATTTTTAAGATATTAAAAATAGTAGCTGGGTGGCATGCTGCTCTACTGAAGTCTGCAAATCACTTCAAAAATAATTTTGCTGTATTACTTATTTGGAAGTCAGGCCATGATCTGTCCAGAATAATTCTCATCCCTTCTGTGAAGGCACTTTTTTCACAGGACACAAAAAGCAACTCAAATGCTTTCAAAAGAAGCAAGATGAGCCAAGTTCAAATCGGATTGTGCATGGTAACCCATGTCAGGTTTTATATTTGCATAACAGAAGCTGAGGAACATCTTTAGGTGTCAAATTCCAGGGAAGGAGAAGACAGGCATGTTGTAGCAAAAGACAGAGATTTCTGGCAGCTTAAAGAAGCAACTCCAGGCTGCTGTCCTAATTATACTTTATTGGGGATAACAAGACTTTGGAAACTTATGCTGCAAGCTCAAAACATCTTCCCTCTTGAAGGGCCAAACAGCAAATGCCACAGCCACCATGTCAACATACCCTTTTCACAGATGAAAAGTAGGACATGCAGGGCCAAACAACATCAAAGCTGGTCAAAATGGCAAAGGAAGAACCTGGAAAAACACACAAAATAGCATAGTTTGCTTTTGCCAGAGCCTAGGGGGAAGAACAAGATTCTGCCCTCTCCTCTCCCCCCAGCCCCATTGAGCGCACACTACTTTCACATTTGAACTCAGGCCATTTCTGATGCTACACTGTTATAGTGCTATTATTCCACTTGCAACAGCTAGTGGAATTCTGGGGTTTGTAGTTTCCTGAACCCCAAGCGCTCTCTGGCTGAGAATTCTAAATGCCCCTCCCTGAACTGCAAACCTCAGGATTCCATAGGATGTTGACAGTGGAATAATAGCACTATAACAGTCTAGTGTGGAAAGGGCCTCAGTTTGCAGCAACTGAGGTTAGCAAAAGAAGAGACAGGTGGGAGGAGGGCAGAGAAACTGGAACACTTTAAAAGCAGCTGAAAAGAATCAGGACTATGGCTGCCAAATCGGGACAGTTCGAGGTTGTGCGTTGATGTGCACAGTAAACAAGGTGGCCCAGGTTTTTCTGGCACCTGAGGCAAAAAAAAAAAAAAGTCCCGCCAGTGCCACGCCCCGGGAGCAAAAGTACAAGTCGAATAAGTCATGAACAGCGTTGCTGCCCTCTAACGATTAAAAGCAGCTGGCTGAGGACGCCTCCTCAGTCTGCCTACAAGGAGGGCTTTCCCTTCGCCCCATGTGTCAAGTGAGGGGGGGGAATCTGTCTGGCGGGGTCAAGGGGCAATAAAGCGCACGTGTTGCCGTCTCGGGGCGGTTTTGGGCAACGCTTTCGCGCGCACCGTTATCAGTCCAGTATAGATTTAAGCCTTAGGCAGAGCTACGGCCGTTTTCCGCACTGGCCTGTTGTAGCGCGATGATTCCACTTTCAACCTCCTCTGGAATCCTGGGGTTTGCAGTTTCGGGAGGGGCCGGCCGGCCCCTCCCGAAACTGCAAACCCAGGTTCCAGAGGAGGTTGAAAGTGGAATCATCGCGCTACAACCGGCTAGTGCGGAAAACGGCCTGACTGGACTACTCGAATTTCACGGGCAGTTTGTTTACCATCTCTCCCCCTTTCCCGCCCTCAAGCCCCGCCAAACTGAAGACAACGCTTCACACTGCTGAGGAAGCGAAGGCCATAAAAGCTTGCGCCAGGGTTGAGTCTGTCCGGTGCCCCATCCAAGCAGCCTCTCCTCACTCCGTCGGGAGGGCGCGTTCGACCCGAAACACCGCAGGCTCCCGTTTTCTGGCCCGCGTTCACAAGTGACGCGTCGGGTGTCCCGGTGGAAAATGCCCTTTGCCACCGCGGCCCTCCCTCCTTCACCTCACGCCGCCCGCTTTTAGCCCGTTTCCCCTCGGCCTCTTTCGCTGGGCGGCCTGGCGGGCCTTTCCTTGAACTCTTTTGCCGCTTCGCCCTCCGGCAGGTTTCCTGGAATGACTGGAAAGCTGAGCCGAGAGAGGTGCCGGCGCGAGAGACGAAGGAAGACATTAACTTAATTGCCTCCGGTCCCTTCTCGGACCCCCGTGTTGGGGGGGGAGATCTGAGGGGGGGAGCTTCTGAGGCGGGCTCCCCATTTCTGTCCCGGGAGCGGGATTTCACTCAACCCCCTCCCATCCCCGGCCAGAACCGCTACATTTAACCCCCACAAAGCGGCAGGGGACTAGTCCGCATGAACGCCGGTCTCCTTTCCTTCCTCCTCCTCCCCCGCCCCCGCCCCAGCTGAGGGGAGCAGAGGTGGGTCTCCGGCTCCCTCGCGTCGGAGGCGTGTGCGGGCGGGGGGTGCCTCAGGTATGGGCTTCGGCGGGGCTCTGGCGGGACCCTCTCGGAGCGCGTCAACCGCTTGGCGGGCGGCTGGAAAGGCTCAGTCAGGTAGGGCAAGATCGGGCAAGCTAACGCGGAAGGAAGGCGCGAGGGGAAAGCGGGGAGCCCGGGCTCTTTTCTCTCCCCCTCTCCCGTCCACCTTCCACCTCTCCAAGCCCGCCAGCGCTGGCTTTCTCGCCCATCTTCCTTCCCCCGGTCTCCTCCAGCCCATTCCTGTCCTTCCTTCCTTCTTCCCGTCCTTCCTTCCTTCCTTCCTTCCTTCCTCACCTCCAAACCTGTTCCTCCGGTCCTTCCTCACCGGGGTCTTCCCCTTCCCCCCGTCCCGTCTCAGCCTACCCTCACCCACCCCCGACCATCCGGGGAGCGGAGCCTCCACGGACTGGTCCCCCCACCCCGCCCCAACGCCGCCGCCGCCGCCGCCAACCACAACTCCAGCCGCCTCGGCGCTCGCTTGGGCGGCAAAGCGGGGAATGGGAACCCTGCGGCGAGGCAGCCCCCTTTTGCGCGCGGAGGGGAACTGAGGGGGCGCCCGGCTGGCAAGAGGAGGAGGAGGAGGAGGGCGGCTTCTCTTCGGCCTCAGGCGAAGGGGCAGGACGGCGACGGCCGGGGGCGCAGCGAGGGCGCCCTAAAGGTAGGAAGTGAATAGCCTGGGCAAGGGGACAAACACCATTTCCACGCTAGACTGTTATAGCACTATTATTCCACTTTCAACATCCTAGGGAATCCTGGGGTTTGCAGTTTAGGGAGGGGCCTCAAACACCTCTCCCTAACCTGCAAACCTCAGGATTCCCTAGGATGTTAAAAGTGGGATAATAGCACTATAACAGTCTAGTGTGGAAATGGTGGAAGTCAGAGCCTCGCTGTGAGCCGGGAAACCGGGTTCTCTGCGCGCAGAAGGTGCGCTTTCCGCGGCAGCCCCCTCCGCCCCTAAGGGGCCGAGGCGTCCGGCGCGCTCCCTCCAGCACCCTCTTTTTGCCCAACCCCTAGACCTGGCTCCTGTTTGGGATTTCAGCCACCCTCGGTATGAATCTGCGCGCGCACCAGCTTCTATTGGCTCCCAAATAGCCCAGGTGCGCAGGCGATAATCCCCTCCCAAAGAACCCAGGCGCCCGGGATCCCAGCGTGCTTTCTCCCGATTCGCCCGCCAGACCTAAAGACTCCGAGACTGGATTCCAATAAATGGGATTCCTCCCCGCCCTCCGTGCAGAGGAGCGTTAGATTTTACGGCTCGCCTCCCAAATAACCAGTGCACGTCGGATATTCGAGGAAGCCTCTTCCAGAGGCGCTCCGCTAGACCCCACTCAGCTTTCAGGAGAACTCAGGAGTCCGATCTTCTGCGTTCTCCATCCTTCAGCCCCCCGCTTGAGTTCGGTGTGCCTGTTCTTGGCTTTCCAGGTAAATAGACGCCGGGAGGGGGGAGGTTGAAAGGGATCGGCGGTCACGGTCAGGATAGTACCCCCCTCCCCTCCCCTCCCCTCCCCTCCCTCCCCACAGACACGCACGTATGTATTTTGCCTACAAGGAGGGCTAGATGGAAACCAGCTGGAAAGAGACGAAGGGGAAGAGCGGAAATATCCCTGCCTTGTTCGCCCTTTTGATTCGCCTGGTTTGGATTACCTGCTGCTGATGGAAAGCAGGACGCCCTGGAAGGGAGGGCGAGCCAACCACAAGGGGAAAGCCCGGGTTGCCCGCCGGCCGTCGGGCCGGGGTCTCGACCCTCTGCCTTCGGATTCAGGGGCTCCACACCAGCCGAGCCACGCAGGCCCTCTGTGTCCTCCCCCTGAAGAAGGCAGATTAGAAGTCTTGGCCTTGGGCGGCGGCGGGGGGGGGGGAAGAAAAACAAAGCAACTTTTCTTGCACTCCCAAATCACTGGCATTGCTAGGAGGAGGAGAGAGGTTAAAGTCCAGCCAGATAGGATGTAAGCCTTGGCAGCCTGAATGCAAGACTAAATGCAAGAACGTTGCTGCCCTGCAGCTCCCAGCACCCTTCACCCTGGGCTTTTATCCTGGTTAGCTCTGATGGAATCTGAAGTTCAACAACCCTGGAGAGCCACAGGAGCCCCTACCAGTGTATATGCAGCTTCAAGTTGACTTATAGTGGCCCCATAAATTTCATAGGGTTTTCTCAGGCAAGGAGTACTCAAAGATGGTTTTGCCAGTTCCTTCCTCTGCAGTATAGCCAGCAGCCTAGTCCTGGCTTAATGTAGTAGGGTTTTGTAGGGATGAGAGCCAAAATACAAACTCCGGTGTAATAGGAACCTTTCTTGATTCCTCCCTCCAAACACAGAATTTGCACCCAGATCCTTTCTTTTTCCAGCAGACTGGAAGAAATATTTGCCAGAGATTGCTTGGATCACGGTGAAGACCCTGTGGCCCTCCAGATGTTTTTGGACTGCAATCACATCATCCCAGATCGTTTGATATCTTGGCTGGGGATATGGGAATTGGAGTTGAACCACATCTGGAAGGCCATGGGTGCCCCACCCCTGGGGGCCAATGAAGGATGCTGATGATCATAACAATCTCTCTTCCCCCATCACTCCCAGCCCTTCTTCCCATGCTTCTAATTTTGTGGGCAGAGGCACTGTTCATTTAAAAAGGTGGGTCATTTAAAAAGGTGTAGCAATATTGAAAAGATGTATTTAAGATTGAACTGAAAGAAAACAAAGTTTGTTAATTTAGTTTTATGAATACAATACAATGATATTGTATTATGATATAATAAAGCCATCCATACCTGGGACCCAGAGCTCAGTTATGAACGGCTTCCATGCATCATTATATCAATTTATTTTCAAAAAATTAATTTACTGGGCTTTGCAAGAAAGTGGTGTAGTTGAAGGCTGTTAAAGTGCAAGCAGTTGTTTATGCCTCATTATAATATGTTGTTTGTACAGTGAACCAAGACAAGCTTTCAATAATAAGATAGAAATTAAAGCAGTTGGAAAATAAAATTAGTGTTCATAGATCAACCACCTTCCTTCTAAAACAAGGCTAAAACTTATGTAATCTTCCATATGTTATCTGATTACAACTCTCATCAGCCCTAGTCAGCATGCCCAATGGCAAGGACTGCTGGGCCCTGCAATCCAACAACATTTTGAGGGTTGCATGCTTTAAAGCAGGCCTACCTCTGTTTTAAAACATACAGACAAGAGGACTTGGGCATTCAGCATATTCTTCAACTGTCTTGATTTGGCAGGGACACCCCCAATCAGTCTTCTGTCAACTAACTTTTTCAGCTGGTTTTTTTAAAAAATGCCCCAGTTTCTGCTGCTTCCTCCCGCTTTCACCTTTTTCCTCAGCTTACTTCAGTTGCTGCAAAGAGTGCTTCACTAGTTTACTCTCAGGGAGGAGAGAAGAGGAGGAGGCGTCAAAATGAGATGAAATCTTGCCCTTCCCAGTAGGCACTGGCAAAAGCAAACTGGTGCAGTGTCTCCTATCTTGTTTGTTCTTCCTCATTAATAACTTCTGCCATTTCAACCACCTTCTGATGATCCTTGGCCACATACCTCCCTGTTCACATCTGTCAAACATTGGAGGGTATGCTTAGGCATGCCTGCTTAGGACATAAGTATGTTCTTTAGATCATAACCACAGTTGCGTTGTCATTAGAACTGCATTGAAGAACCAGTGAGCTGGCCAAAACGACAGATCCTCCTGAATAGTAATTGTACATAGCTACCAGCAAAGGTAGGAAGAAATGTTAATGTGGCCCCCCCATGACTCCCTATGTCCAAGAATAGATTGCAACAGATTGGGAACTGTGTTGCAACTCCTAGTTTTTCTGAATAGGTCCTTATCTTCCAACTCCTCATTTTCAACTCAAATATGTGTTTGGGGGACCCCATGCATCCTTCCCTCAATCAGAATCTAGTGGAATCTGGATGTTAGAATATAACTCCTATTACCATAGGGGATAGTGGGAATTCAGCATACCAGGAGGGGCCTCAGATTGGTAGATTATCTCAATTTTTTTTTTTAACCAGACCTTGGTACAGCAGTGGTGGCAATACTGCATACAGAATCCAGTTCAAGGCCAGTGGCAAATAGGTTTAATTGTACATCTTGTGTTTTTAGCAGGGACAAACTTTAGAGAAGTTAGTTTTTACGTCAAAACTCCTGGAATCCTTCAGCTAGCCTAGCCAGTGACTATACTGGTTCAGAGACCCTGAGATTATAGTGGTGATGATGATGATCAATGTGGCTTTAAGGTTAAGTCCAAAAAGTTCCTATTCAAGCTCTGATTAGGGGAATTATTCCTTTTTTTTTTTTAATGCCAAACCTTAAAGCCCAGGTAGCTGATTTTAGGGTCACTGTATCCATGTAGTTTGGGTGGCTTTGAAAACTAGAAACTCAAGAGTCAGGTGCAAAAGGCTTAAACTTAGGCCATTTCCACACTACACTGTTCTAGTGCTATTATTCCACTTTCAACTTCCTATGGAATCCTGCAGTTTAGGGAGGGGTATTTAGAATTCTCAGCCAGATAACTCTTTGGCCTCAGTAAACTACAAACCCCAGAATTCCACAGGATGTTGAAAGTGGAATAAAAGCACTATAACAGTGTAGGGTGGAAATGGCCTTGGAACAGTGTGCTTTGGGGCACATTCTGAGCCAAAGAATTTGTTTTCAATGGGAGAATTGAGCTGTAGCAATTTTCAAAGAAAACTGTTAGTCTGTTTTAGTAGGAATAGTAGGGAAGGAAGGTGGCATGGGGAGGGGATTCTTGTGGCTCATTTAAGACTAATTTATTTATTTTAGCACAAATTTTCATGGATTACAATCCACTTCAGAACTGTAATCCACAAAAGCTCACACTGAAAACAAATCAAAACAAGTTAGTGTAAAGATGCCACAAGACTCTTCCCCACCCACCTACTTTATTTTCCTTCCCTCTTTTTTTAGAACTGAATTTGGTTTGGAGAGTTTTTTGGCACAGAAGTCCATTCCTGGCAACTCCAAGCTTTCTTCATTGCAATTCAGGTGGAAACTCATTAATTTGTTATGGCTGTATTTAAATGACTGGGAGTCAGAAGCACCTGCAGATCACCCAGAGATTTGCTGGCAGAACCTGATCTATTTTCTGCCCAGTCTTGGCTAAGATACTAGCAAAGAAGAAGCAAGGACTATCCTCTCTGAGGGTATATGTTAACCAGAATTTTCCTCTGGAAACAACTGAATCCTACATTAGCTCAAGTCTTTTGCAGATTCCTTATCCCTGTCTTTTAAATACCGAGGCCTTTCTCTTTACCTATAGATCATCCTCAGCTTTCTGAACTTCACTAATGCCCTACCTTCAAGTCTCCTGTCTGGGTTACCTTGGCAGAGTCTGTGTCAGACATTTTGCTGCCTGAGGTAAAGGCCAAGATGTAGTCTGAGCTGAAGGATAAGATGGTGCCCCTTCCCCAGACCATGTACAGAAATTAAATGGAATCTTATTTGGATTCTGGCTATAAGGTAGTGTCCCCAGTACCTCACCTGAGGAAGCAGGCTAGTTTAATGTGCCCAAGAGAGACCATGTGGCATATGCAGCTCTGTTCTCCAATTAAAGGAAACAGTTTGGGAGTCCAGGAAGAATATCCAGGAGGATGCCAATGCTTCCTTGCTCCAGCATCTGGTGCCTGAGGCATTTGCCTCACTCTGACTAATGAGAGTGTTGATCTTATTCCAAAGAGAATAGTCACACCAAGGCATTTTTCAGGGTAATTTCAGAGCTACTTAGTTGACACAGTGAAATAGCCTGAGCATTACTAAAATAGAAAAAGTATCCATATCCCTTTTGCATCAGTGGAAACAAACAGTAGCAAGTAGTACTTCATTTGGAGGTCCCAGTCTTTCTACAGTCCTCCCTCAACATTTGTGGGTTTGACCTTTGTGAATTTGATTTTTCTCAGGCATGCACATCTCCCTCCACCATTCTCCTCCTTCCATTCCCTTGCATTTTGCCTGGGTGTGCCTGCCTGCCTTCTCTGTGACTGGGCAAAAGACAAGGGAATGGAGAGAGAAGTCACATGTGCCTCCCCCTCATTCCTTTGCCTTTTGCTGGGAGGGGCGAAGGAAAGCAAGTGCACTTGGGCAAAAGGCAAGGAAATGGGGGAAGCATGCTTGCTTTCTCCCCATTCCCTTGCCTTTGCCAGGGCATGGATAACATGCCAAGGCAAAATCAAGAAAATGAGGGGAAGGCATGCCTGTGCCTGCCTTCTGTGCATGTGGTGCTCCCCCCTCACTCTTTTGCCTTTTGTCCAGGGGCAGAGAATGCATGCCAGGGCAAAAGGCAAGAGAATGGGAAGTGGCATGTGCGCAGCTTCCTTCTCCCCACATGGTGCTCCCCCTCCCATTCCCTTGCCTTTTGTCTGAACTCATGCTGGGGCAAAAGGCAAGGGAACAGGAGGGGAGAAGTCCAGATTTCAGGGGAAGAATTAATTAAAGTAAAAGAGACTTTATTAGCATTAAAGTGAGGGTAGTCCGTGCTTTCATGTATCTGTAGGATAATTTTCTAAAGTGCCAACTCAGTCAGTGAATCTGGAAGCCTGAGAATCTCAACTTTCATTTGATCAAGAGCAAGTTTCTAGCCTTCATGAAAATACACAAGATGGAATAGGCCTTGTGGTGAAAGAGGTTTAGTTAAATCATGATGCTTCAGCACACTGAGATGCCTCCTACTGTCTTCCTTTCTGTAATACTTTTTACTAGCTCCACACTACCCCCTTTCCAGCATTATTTTCTTTTTTCCCCCACAGGCTGCATATGTCTCTTAGTATGTAGGTGTTGATGACACTTCAGTCATGAAAGAAGTTGAACAAAATAACAGTGAACACTGAAAAGTCATGCAAGAGCCTGAAAAAGCTGCCTTTTTTAAAAAAGCCCTTGCCAACATAGGCAATGACCATGCTGAGTGGGGGATTCTGTAAGCTGTGATCCAGAAAGTAACTTTTCCAAACTTATACTGTGTAGTTTGACTGCAGAATCTTGATTGCTTTGCACAAAGCAAGGGGTTTCCTTGGTGCAGACATTGATACAGTGATTTGCTAAAATAGCTGAAAAGGCCCAAATCCCTCCCTGACATGTTTTTTCAGGTGGAGAGGAGCAGAAATGAATGGAACATCAGGAGTCTTCTCTACAGGAGCTGTAGGCCAGAAGTGTGGGCATCCTTGACAAAGCCACAGCTTCCTGCTTGTTGATGATCAGCGTTGTGGCTGGGAGGCGGCAGGTCGGAGCCTGCCCGGTGCTAAGCTGCGCATACCTCCTTGGAGCAGGGGCTGGTTCCCCTGTGTGGAATGTCTGCAGTTTCACACCATGCAACTCCTGCGTACACACCCCCAACCCTTTCTCATGGGAGGGAGCGAGGTCATGGGCGCCAGGCATTGTGGGGGAAAAAAGATGCTTATGCAAATAGCCTAAGGGTCAGGCTTAACTGTCTCTTAAGACTTGTTTGCTTAGCCACTAGGCACCACTCCCCTGCCAAAGAACCCAGGAGTCCAAGCCTCACCCTGTTGCAAAGTCAGAGAACAAAAGGTACCCGGGGTCCACCCTGGGTTGTCCTTATTAACATGAAGGGGGACTGGGGAAGGATGGTTCTCTCATCCCAAGTATCCCAGAAAGCCTTGATCTTGATCCGTGTGCCCTACAATTTCAGTTTGTTCTGTAATCCTATGGACTCATAGCCATTTCTTCCCCACCCCCATCTGTTAATGAACACACAAGTTAGCATGACTGGATACTGGCCCTTCACTGTTTTCCAGTCCTTTCTGTTTTTCTGTTTCCACCCAGAGCTTGGAAGATACCCTTTTGGATGTACAGCTCCCAGAATCACCAGCTAGCACAGCTAGTCTTGCTGGCTGGGGGATTCTAGGAGTTGTAGTCCAAGGAGTGCCTGTTCCATGCTTTGATCCTGCCTACAAGCTCATGTTCTCTCCAGGGTCTGAAAGGTCAAGAGACATTCATGGATTAAGAAGGAATACATGTATGCATGTACACACAGAGAGAAACATGGCTTGTCAAATGCTGTACCTCTTACTGTGCAATCTCTGCTGTCCATTCAAATGGAGAAAGGTTGTTTATTTCCCTGCCTGACAGATGTTGCTTTCTACTCTCTTATGGAAATATGTATATTGTTGGAGGTGAGTCAAGAGGGGGGTTCAACATACCTTGAATTGGCTAATGAATGCAGAGGGGGGATCAGAGGAAGAGGACTGAACACTCCATCAGTGTCATTTTTCAAAGGCAAGAGAGATTAGCCATCCTCCCAAGCCCATCCCCCCATAACAGCCGTCCCCAGATGTTTGGGCATCTGGATCCCATTTCTTTGGCTCCCATCACCAGCTGCAGAATGCTCAAGCGTCACCTGATGTTTCCCAGCTGCCCCTAAGATGGGGCAAGAGGAGCATTTGGGCTAAAAGGTGCTCTGTAAACCCCACAAGAGGATCAGGGGAGAAGAGCATGAAAAACTTAGTTTTATGGGATTCCCAGAATCCCAACCGTAGCATGGCCAATGGGTATACTAGATATGGAAGTCTGGGAGTATGTGCAGAATAGTAAGTTTCCCAGGCTCTCAGTGGGAGGATCTGTAGGTGGATTTGTGGACTGGCCAGTTGTGAGTTATAAAGCATATGTATGAGAAGAGGTACTTTGTGATACTTGGTGGCTTGCATTGCTTTCCTGCAAGGACATACTCTTCTCCTGCTGCTACCATTACTACTGCAGTACTTTGGCAACTTCTATTGTATAAGGAGGCAGAAGAACAGGGATGGGCAAAATGTGGCCCATGGGCTATTTTTTGTGGAACTTAGAAGACCCTGAGGTCAACTTTTTTTTGCCCCTAAATGCCCTTGGGGTAGTGGAGGGCATTTTCACTATTTTGGAAAGGAGACCAATTCAGGCCCAGGAGAAGCATTTTTATAAACAGAAAATGACTTCTGTTTACGGTACTTCCTGTTGTTACAAAGCATGGTAAAAATGCCCTTTGTACCCCCAGAGGGTTGGGGGGGGGATTTGGGGGCAATTAAAAAAAAATCTTTTTGTAGGGCATGCATGGTCAAGTGCAGCCATTCGTCTCCTAGAAGTCAAATGTGGCCCCCTACCCTTCTACGGTTGGCTACCCCTGCACTAGAGGATTCTGTACCATAGAGCCCTCTGAAACTGCAGAACAGAGTGGCTCACAGATTTCTATTGCTAAAGGAACTGACACAAAGGGGAATTTCAGTGCAATTTTGGTGGTGGTTTCTGGGATCTGGATTCTGATAGCAAATTTGGTGGTGATAACACATGTATAGAGGCTGCAAAAATTCTGCAATTCTGCACAAATTCTGGGGTGGGGGGAGGCTTGAGATCTGTATGTGGCCTAAGTATTTTATGTTGCTTGCTGCTGTTCTAGAGGATGATGTTCTTAATATCATTTTGAAGGGGATTTAGAGAGATGAGTTCACCCTTGCCTTTCCCCACCCTTGCTTCTTCTCAGTCCCATCACCATCAGAGGTGAGCATGTGGTGAAGATGTAGGAGAGCCTTCTCTGTGGTTGGTCCCAGATTGTGGAATTTCCTTTCACGGGAAGCTGGGGTGACCCTCTCTCAGTTCTCCTTTTGCTGGCAGGGAAAGACCTTTTTACTCAAAAGAAGTATTTAATTGTTTTCAGGGAGTGTTTTTATGGGGTGTTTGTGCTGTATTTTTAAAACTTTATTGTTATATTTTAAAATGATTTTCCACTTTTTAAAATTTAATGGTGTTTTAATATGATAACTTGTTTAACCATGTTTTAACTTTTTTATTGCCAAATTTTTTTAGCCTTTCTTATTTTAGCCTTTTTATAAGCTGCCTTGCCAGGAAAAAGTGGCATGAAAATAAAATAAAATAATAAAGTAAATCTGATGCCTTCTATGTGGGATGAGGACCCCATCATCCTCAGACTATGTGACCATCCCGCTTGAGGTGATGGGATTATAATCCAACACACCTGAAAGGCACTAGTTTTGGAAGGGCTGAGAGGAAAGGAACAATCAGTATGATACTAGAATTCAGATAAATTTCCTACACCTGAGTGATTAGGCTATTACTGAGTCTCAAATATCCTACTTTAAAGCAACATTTCTTCTTTAAACATTTGGAATGAGTTTTCCACCACTGTTTTCAGTTTTTATTATCCTGGAGATATTCCAGGTATGTTGGGTCTCCTTCTGCTCTCTTGGCTCATCTAGTTATAAAAACAGTTGCTTTCGTGGTTTGTGGCAGATGCCTTTTTGTTCTTGTTCCAAACAAACTTAGTAGATTGAAGCAGGTGAAGTAGTAAACTTGAACTCCCAGATCCCATTCACTTAGCATTTGTTTTTGTGTCTTTTGCCAGATTGGGTGAGTGACATCAAGCCTTGGTGAAGTCTACATCCCTTGACATCCACTTGTTTCCTGAGCCAGAACTCTTTCTCAAGAGTGGGACATTTACCTCTGGACAAGGGCCCATTCTCTTTGCTCATTCCAGGGAGAAACAAAGATGCAGTCTGAGATATGTCAAGACTCTCAGGAGTCCAGACTTTCAGGCACATGAACTGCAAAGAGGTACCAGCATTTGTTAGGGACAGGACAGCAACATAGTGGTCATTGCACCTACCATCACAAACACCTCAATTTTCCCAGACTGGCTCACATCAAGGATTATCAAATCAAGACCATAATCTGGAGGTCATGAGTAAAACGGAGGATCTGTTTGGATGTGACTTGAGGAAGCACTGATCCCACAGGTAATAGCCTCACCCACCCTATCTCCTGGACCTCTCTCTTACGGCCACCATTTCTTTCTCTCTTTCTTGTCATTCCTTTCTTCTTTCTATTCATTTGAGACTCATTTGCAGCTAGTTTGTCCTTACAATTTCCCAAGTCACAGTCTTTAGAACATTTAGCACACAGTGCTAGTTTTCTGTCCTAGAGTACAGAGCAGAGTGGGAATAGCCAGGCTTCAAGCTTGTGTGACCGTGCCCTTGAGACATGTCTTCAAAGCTAATACCAGCAGTGACCCCACTGTAGGGACTCCTTGTGGTGGCTACCACTGCTACTTGCTAGTCACCCAGACCTGAACTCTGCAGGAAGCAACACCATTGTCAGCACTGCTTGCCATCACTACCCACAACCAGCCAGAGGTTTGTCCAAGGGCAGGCTCTCATTCCCAAAGAAGCATGTCCACCTTAAATATATGCAGCTGCTGCCTACCATGGGTATATATAAGAGCTGGGGACTGCAAGAGAGCTGGGGACAAAGAGAGGATATAGGCAGGTAATGTGTACAGAGACATTTAAACACCTTAAAGGGGGAAACCAGTGACAGTTTAATTAGGTGTGAATGTTCACCAATCATAACCCAGCCCACAGCTCATTGGCATCCTACTGTCCACTGTTCTACCTGTCACTGATTCATGATGAATTGAAGCCAGGAAGCTGTGAAGCCACTATCTACCCAGCATCAGATAACAAATACAGTGGGGCCCCCACTTGGAGGAGGCACAGAACCCTCATGAAAGTGGAAAAACCACAAATAACTCCCTTCGCCCACTCCCACTCCCTTCTGGGGAAAGCCTTCCTTTCCCCTCCAGAGCTCCCCCTCCTATTCCTATACATCTTGCCCCAGCATTGAGAACTCTTGTGAGGCTTTTCCCCCTCCTTCCCTTCTGTTTTGCAAGGAAATGGGAATGGGGGAATCTCTGGAGGGGGAAAGGAAGGTTTGCATGAGGGTTCCCTCTCACCCTTCCCTTCTGTTTTGCATGGAAACAGGAAGGGGGAGCTCTGGTGGGAGAAAGGAAGGTTTTCCCACCCCCGTTCCCTTCCATTTTCCCTTGGCACGAGTTCTCTGCATCAGAGCAAAGTGCATGGGAAAGAGAGGAGGAGCATGTGCGGGGAAGGCAAGGGTGCTCACAAATAATCAAGTTCGTGCAGGTCAAACATGCAAATATGGAGGGAGCAGTGTAGTTCTTTTCATTGAACATGGAATCAAGGTTTTTTTTTGCCAGGCTTCAATAAAACTACCCCAACATTTTGCACATCATGCACCTAGCTTGTTGGTCCATTCCAGCTCAACTCCATGCATATATCTATTGAACCTCTTAAAGTTTTGGTTAGTGTTGCAAATGACCCTAGATCCCTTGTCATGCAGATGTCAGCTGATATAGCAACAATAAATCAAGTGTCAAACTAGCTGGACACTGTCATATTAAGGATGCACTCTTACCTGTGATCAAGTCCCATTAACTCAGTGGGACTTTAATTCTGAGTACACATGCATAGCATTGTGCTGTGAGTGCTTTATTTTCCTGGTTGTATGCTGATTGGCAGCAGCTGCAGTTGTTTGGCTTTTTAAATCCAAACTGAACTGTTTCTTGCCTCCTCTTAATATTCATATGGAAATTTGTGAAGCAAGAAAGGAAGGTATGCACGTTTATCGTGTTTAGTAAAAATATTTTGACTATTAGTGTCCTTGGGGTAAAAAAAATTGTAAAGTGCCTTTTTTCGTGTAGAACATTTTTAGAACATTTAGTCAGAACGTAGAAAATTTACTTTTTGGGACTGCAGTTCCCAGAAAAAATGACTTTGTCTAGCTCAGCATTTATTTTCCAAGAGCTAGGGGTAGCCACAGCTGCTCTACATGAACAAGACCAAACAGATCCTGCTCGTATCTCCTATCTCAGCATTGTGTACCATGACTTCTAATTTTAGCAGCTCTCCATGTTTTTCCCCCTGTTCTGATTCCTTGAGATTCCTCATCTGGAGAGGGATGTTGTCTGCTCATTTCTCAGTTTCCTTTGTCCCCCTGGTGGACCTTGACCTAACAAATCTGGTGGTCTTAAAAGGTTGAGTTCAGGACCTAGAATTACCACCTGGCATACTGGGATCTCTAGAGGCATGATGCCAGTGATCAGGCTTGTCAGAGTCTCAAATTTGAGGCCCCTTAGTAGCCATACTTGCAAAATTCAGTATCCTTGAAATTCCATTGTTCTGTGACATTGAGGGTTTTTAAAAAATCACCAACATATAGCTGCTGACATAATTTTTTGGAATTGACCTTATTTATTCTTACCTGCAGTGCACTGGACTGGTGGAAATTTGAGGCACTGCATTTTGGGAAAACTAAGATGGTGGCAGCAACTATGGCTGCTGGCTGCTTGTCAGACAACACCTTACCAAGATCCCCCTCAGCCCTGGAACTGACATTGGTTAAGTCAGACGAGGGCAATGGGAAATATGTCAAGGTGGGGATGGGATATAATACACAAATAGATCAGTCTCATTTTCTGAACATTTTGCTAGCAAACAAGCAGAGATATAGTAGAGAGAATGTGTAGGAGCATAGCTGTGAGCCTTTTTCAGAGCAGAAGCAACGATGTCATCTGTCAAAGTATTAAGGAAGAAATCCCTCTGTGTTCTGGAACATGAATGAGGTAATAACAAGGCTTATAAGTTGGAATACCATTTATGACTCGATGAGCATGAATTAGCAGTGGGAATCATGTGGCTTTCTATGTGTTGTTAGACTGAGAGTCCTAGCAGCTCAAATTATATAGCGCATTGTTAGAAATGCTGGGAACTGCAGTCTAACAACAGGTGGAGGGCTGCATGATTTCTACCTCTCTCATAGAGAATTTAGAGAATGAAGAAGCAAATCAAGCAGAAGTTAATTGGAGTTCTTACTTCATACAAACAGTTTAAATTATAACACTTCTTTTCAAGATTCTTTCTGTGTCCATTTCAGTGCTGATGGTTATCATTCATTTGTCTATAGATTATTTGTTAAAGCTTAATCTGTTTTACACCACTGAGTTCAATGAATTTTTCTCCTAGGTAGACTGCAATGGACCTTCCACTTTTGCAGGGAGCAAGACCCTTGCAAAACTGGAAAAGTCATGAATATAAATAAAAATCACAAATGCATTTTTATTACCTGAGAGAACACTTCTCTAGGCGTCTCTAGATCCCTCAGCACAACTCTATGGTCAACTTCTGGTGGAAGTGGACCACAGAATCAGCTTGGAGGACCGACAGATTCTGGGAGAGAATATTTTAATCAAATCTGTGAATGATCAAATCTGCGAAAGGGAAAGCAGTGAGTGTGGAGGGCCAACAGTAGATGTAGGATTCCAGTCATTGCCCAGAGTTTGGGGAAGTTATTTTTAGACAAAAATTACAAACATCCCCTAGCCAATATGGCCACTGTGCCTTTTGGAACTGTAGTCCAAAAAATTTCCTTTGGCAAGCTGTGATCATTTTGATCTAATAAATATATTACTGCTTTTCATATGTTTGCACACATCAACATGTGTATACACATATCCTCTCTGTCATGATGAGCTTCTGTGTTTCAAAATATACTCCTACACCCCTGCAAACAAGTATTTGAAGCCTGATGTATTTCTTTCCACACAGGTTCCCGCCGTGCAGGGAGGGATGCTTATTCTGCTCCATGCCATGATCACCCCACTGCTCTCTGTCATCCGTGCTGCCCCTGTTCCCAACACCAGTGCCCTCCCTAACACCATAGATGTCCTCTGGGCTGAGACTCCTGTACAGGATTGGGACCTCTTCTCTCCCCGTGTCACTCTTTCCCGCCATGAACCTGAAGGGCCCCCGTTGCTTCTCCTCATGGAGGACTCCAACACCCAGCCTTGGCAGGCTGCTAACCAAACACTCAAGTCTAAACGGTCCCTGGACAGCTCTATACGCCGGGGAGAGATGTCAGTGTGTGACAGTGTAAATGTCTGGGTGACAGACAAGCGCACAGCTGTGGACATCCGTGGCAAAACCGTGACAGTGCTTTCTGAGGTCCAGACGCTTACGGGCCCGCTGAAGCAATACTTCTTTGAGACCAAATGTAATCCAGCTGGGGGCACAGTGGGTGGCTGTCGGGGCGTGGACAGACGCCACTGGATATCAGAGTGCAAGGCTAAGCAGTCGTATGTGAGGGCTCTTACGATGGATTCTGACAAGATTGTGGCCTGGCGCTGGATCAGGATTGACACCTCATGTGTCTGCACCCTACTCACTCGCATGGGCCGGACGTAGGGAGAAAAGGAGGGATGTAGTGTGTGGTTGTCACATTGGTTCATCAAGACATGGCTGCCTCTCTGGCCCAGGTTCTGCTTGTCCATGGATTGATGCATTTCCCTGGGCCAACATGGTCTCTCATTGGCCAAGGGGTGTGTGCAGTACTTCCACTGAACAGGAGGAAGTGTATGTGGTCCTCTTGATTGACAGGCCCCTGGCTGCAATGCTTGTCTCCATTTCAGCTCCAGCAAGTTTTGGGATCTTGTATTGACAGGGTACATCACCATGACTTCAAGCAATAGTCATTTGCTGACTGGAAGGGATGCTACACTGTACCTCATTCTTTGGGAGTGGAGAACTGAATGTTAAGCATTTCTGGTATAATCAGGCACCTTTTGTGGACTGGAATGCAGCAAGATCCATACTGGATGAGAGATGACCACAAAGACATTCATGGGTCCCTAGTGGTGAAGAGGTGTCCTTGGGCACTTGCTGTAGAGTCTTTCACCCTTCCTGGCTTTCACTGCCTGTTCTCACCAATCCTTTTTACAGGCTTGCAATACAGATGAGGCCCCAGTTTTTGTTCCTTACTCTAGGCTGCTTGGCCAGGGTCTTTCAAATCATCTACTCTAGGAGAACTATTCCCACCTCAACACACCTGCTAAGGATTCTTACTGTGTTGTGATGTGGGGAGTGAGGTTCTGTGGCATGTTTTTGGGTGCACTGTCTGTACGTGTAGGCCACCGGCCACATCTAGGCTTCACTATTGCTTCATGCGCACTGAATGTGTCCAACGTTTCCTGTTGGCTGTACAGTAGAGGGAGAATTCAGTCACTGTGAGAGGTTTGTCCACCATTCCTAGCCTGTTCATTGGGGAATGGGGAATCTCTAGTAAACTCCAGAGCTGCCCTTCCGGAAGACACATTTGAAAATCAGTGTGCAAGGGTGGTGTAAATTTCTGGGATTTCCCTTCCTTTTTATTCCATTTGATTTCCTCTTTTCATATTTATTGCCTCCCTTCCCTCCCACTGCAGTCTGTATCTCTGACCTTGTTCTGACATTTTAATTATTAACTTATTTGTGTACTCTCTCTGTGTGTGGGTTAATTTCTAGGAAAATGTGTGTGTGTGTGTGGAGGAAGGGAGTGCAGTGGAGATTAAAAACAAAAGAGATGCCTGCTACTTCATTTCCAGTGTCCTGACTTCTCACTTTGGAAGTGCAGATATGGAAAACAAGAATTTTGGAAATGAAAAATGGATAGCAACCCTGGGTACATGTATTCCTCTCTTCCATTCCACTGCTCCTTGGAGCTCCAACAGAAAAACCGTGCCCCGCCGACAAGTGCCATCTGATATTTAGAAGTAGAACTGGAAACCCTTGTTTTAAAAGATGTTGCAGGCCAAAGTTAAATCTGGGTTTGCCAGTACAGTGGTCCTCCACATTTGCGAGTTTTACTTCCATGGGTTTGATTATTTACAGGGTTCTCCAACTCCTCCCCCCACTTCCAATGCTTCTTTTCTGGAAGAATATTCCATCTCAGCAGCTCTGATCAGGCCATGCAGCCCTTTAAAAACCCACCTTTGGTTCTCTTCCTCCCACCAGCTGCTGCCTGGCCCCTAAGGATGGATCACAGCCTGGTTTCGCAGCACCACAAACCCTCTCCTAATACCCCTCCCCCACATCCAAGGAAGGAGATAGGAAAAAGAGAGAAAGTATAGGACCACCATGCTGAGCCACTCCATTTCTCTGTCCTTTCCCTGACCTGGTTTGGACCCTGGGTGCCCACTCTCACCAGCATGCATTGGCCTCCTGCCCTCAGACACATATGCACGTTTTAATATTTGTCATTTTCCCACTTTTGCAGGGGTCTTGTGCCCCTAACCCTAGCAAATGTGGAAGGCCAACTGTAGAGAGCTCCTGGTGATTTGTAATATATCATGCCCATAACAAGACATTTTGAGACCTGAGTATAATGAGGCTGGATTAGGTCTTTATGCCTTTTCCCCTGGCTATAGGCCTTTGCTTCAGGCTCGGGTTTGTCAATTGCAGCATTACAGTATAAAACAAATAGAACCTGTAGGCTTGAAATCTGCACAGTTTTTATGTGAATCCTGGTTTGGCTGGGCGGGATACCCTAAAGACACCAGATCCTGTCTGATCTTGAAAGTTAAGCAGGTCAGTTCTGGTTAGTAGTTAGATGGAGGACCTCCAACAAATACCAAGTGCTGTAGGCTATATTTCAGAGAAAGGAACTGGCAAAACTACTTCTGAGTATTCTTTGACTAAGAAAACCCTATGAAATTAATGAGGTCGCCATAAGTTGACAGCTGACTTGAAGGCAGCTATACACACAAGAGAACCGATTTATACAGAACAAGAGACGTATTACTGGAATAATAAGGTGTTGCTGGAGCAGATGGCCTTTCACAATTTTTTTAAAGGATCTGGGTACTCACACCATGCATAAATGGATGTGAACATTTTTTAAAAAAATTACTGATTTATGTATTGGTGGAGAAGGATTAAGCACTAATCTAAACAGGCAATTAGGAATGCTATTTTTGACCTTTTCCAAGCATTTAGTGTGTACTGTAAGTGTGCCTACACATTTCTTAGCATCCTTTCTAAAAAGTCCCTAGGTATGTTAATGGAAGGAAGGCCGAGTGGGTAATGCCCAATAGGGAAGATAGAGAACTGTGTGGAGGGGGGGTCTCAGGAAGAACAGCCAAAGGACTATTATTGCTTCTGCCCCATGTCATTTGAGGCTTTTGTCTCATTGCTTAATGCAAAGGTCATAAACTGTGGTCTGCCAGATGTTCTTGGACTGCAGTTCCCATCAGCATAGCCAATGGGGAGAAACAATGAGGATTGTAGTCCAACAACATCTAGTGGGCAGCCATTATTCTCTCCCCCTGCTCCATGGTTAAACTTCAGTCACTCCTCACAGTCTAAAACCATGGTGCTCTGAAGTCACTGACTGGCCAGATAATAAATACTGTTTAGTTGCCATGAGATGAACAGAGTACACGATTATGGCTAAACTGCAAAGAAGCTGCTCAGTATTTGGCAAATTATGAAAAGAATTATTATCTGGTCATAGCTAGGTAGTACCTTTAGAGCATCTTGATTTTAGCCTGTCAGGGACAACTGAAACTTTAGAGTCCTATCTACAGCACCATTATAAAATTGCTAATATATCTCTACTGTAACTTAATACAATTATGTCTGTGTTGTGCTACTCAAGTCAGTGACACCAACATTATTGTCTTATCTATTGGGACCAAAATGAAAAGTGCAGAAAGGTTTTTAAACAGATTCTTCAACTATTTTGGGTGTCTTTAAAACAAACACTTCAGATTTCTGTAATTTTTAATTTTGTTATTCCCTAGAATTCACATGTACAAACACATTTTTACCAGCCTTGGTGTTTATACTTAGATTTACATTCTGAACATTTGGGAGCAAGTTTGGGACTAGCTGGCAAATTTTGTGGGGATTTCTTCTCTCAGAATATTGCAGAGTTTAGTCCATTTTGCATGAAATTGACTTTGATCAAAATTTTAAGTATTGTAGGTACTACCACTCAAGGTTTTTTTTCCACTGAAATCATAAGTAAAAGTAGTAATACCTACCAGGGCAAACACTGGACACATTTCCACATATCTAGTGTATCTCGTGCACCCTGTTAGATTCTGTCAGACCTTTGTTAGAAGGTATTCTTCAAGCTAAGAACCAGCATGGTGTAGTGATTTGAGCATTGGACTATGACTCTGGAGATCAGGCTTCAAATACCTACTCAGCCATGAAAGCCCTCTAGGTGACCTTGGGCAAGTCACATTCTCTAAGCAAGAGCAAACCCCTTCTGAACAAATGTTGCCAAGAAAACCATGTTACAGGTTCACCTGAGGATCGCCATAAATCAGAAACAACTAGAAGGCACACATCAACAAACAACAGTTCTTCAAGCAACTTCAAAATCTATGCAGTTGATGTCCCTCAGGAACAGATGGGAAAGTTATTTTGGATTACATTTCCCAGAATATTGGAATGATTCTTACGTTTGCAACCCAAAAAGTTAATTCTAAGCTCCACTCGGAAGCTAGCAAACTAGAAGATAAAGTCTGAAAATGCCATTGTATATGATACTATGACACAGTGATGTAGACTCAAGTTGATTGACTCGGACTCAAATCAGACTAAGTCACTGCAGTGACTTGACTCGGACTTGACTTGGCAAAAATTACACACTGACTTCACTGGAGACTTGCATATTTTTAGTGACTGACTTGCTGCACTTGGTTCAGTAACATAACAAATTCATTGAGAAACCTTACAACTTACTGGTCACATGATGATCCATCTCAAGCCCAGAGTGTGGACACGTTTCTCAGAGGGAACAGCAAATGGGTTAGGCAGTAGGTTTGAGGTGGGGTTGAGGTCTGCTCAGCAGCCAGTCCCCACTACATATAGGAGGAGCTTTCCAAAACTTTTCCTAAGAGCATAAGGCAAAACTCAGCAAGGCCCAGAATGCATGGCACTTATCTCACAAGGGAACAGAAAATGTGTTAGGCAATGGGCTTGAGAAGGAAGGATCCTTCCTTAAAGCTTCTGTAATGGGGAATAAGAAGGATCCTATTCCCCATTTCTGAAAAAGCCTCCTGCAAATGACTTGACTTGAAAGTATCTTGTGAAGACTTGAGACTCGAAGGTAGAGACTTGACATTTGACTTGAGATGTGGAGTAAAAGACTCAGATGCATCACTGCTATGACAATGAGAGCTTTGACCTGTTGTTTGCCATACCAAATAGCAACTGACAGAAACGGTTCTGTTGCCATTAATTCCAGCTATGCCGCATGAGATTTTACCTAGTTTAAAATCTAGGTAACTTTAGACTCCGGAATTCACGGTGTTGTGGTATGTACCTAAAAATTTGGTAAGACAATCCATTGTTGGGTTTGGAGAGTGCTCATTCTGCTGAGCATTGAAGGAAGATGAGGAATATTTGGATAAAAATTATGGGAAAAGAGAAACAACAGTGACATCGCTATAGGCCAGCAAGCCAGATTGAAGATTTGGATGGTGGAACATAATGCAAAATGTTAAAAGAAGGAGAGAGAGAGAAATAGAGATATACAATCATCATGGGAGACTACTGTGGTATCTGACAGCCAGCATGATGTAGTGGTCTGAGGGTTGGACTGTGATCTTGGAGACCAGCATTCGATTCCCCACTTGGCCATGGAAACCCAATGAGTGACTTTGGGTGCATCTCACACACACTCAGCCCCCAAAAAACCCTGTAATAATTTCACTGTAAGGTTGTCATAAGCTGGAAACAACTTGAAGGCACACAGCAACCACAGCCTGATATCGACTGGAAACCAAACTGTGCCAAAAATGTATAGTACAATAAATTCCTCATTTACATTTTCCAGAAGATGGAAAAAGTAAGGGTGGAACTGATTATTTTTTATCTTCATCAGAAAAGAAGAACATTCCAATGAGAAGGAAGTAGTGAGAGTCACCATGTCCACCTGAAATCTCTCACCTAAAGGAAAGGGGATGCTAAATAAAGTCAAATATGTGTTCTGAACTTTTAAGAAAGCTACTCTCAAGGCTTCAGGAATAGAATCATCAAAAATATTCAATGAAAGGGGAGTAAATGATTGATGTACATTCTTAAAGGTGAATATTGAAGGCACAGCTGGAAGTAATTCCAGTGAGAAAGGAAAGTTGGAACTGTCTGAACAAAACAAGGTGGCTGCATAAAGAGTTTTCAGATGAGCAGAGATTTAAAGGAGGCATATATAAGAAATAGAAGAAGAGACAAAGCGCCAAGGAAGAACAAAAACAAGGAGGTAATTTTTATAGGCAAAGTTCAGAAGGCTAAAGCTCAATAGAAGTTCAGGCTTACAGAGTAGGTTAAAAATAATTTTAAAAGGTGGGGGTTGTTTTGTTGTTTTTTAATGATGTAAAAACAAGGAATCAGCTGGTACGCTCCATGAGGAAGATGGTGAAATGCTACTAGATGACAGAAGAGTAGAACTGCTAAACACTAGCTTTGCCTCTGTCTTCTCCCAAAAGGAAAATGGTGCTCATATATTCATACTCTATGCCTAGGTAGAAGCTAACTTCATCTTTTGGCTTTTTTTCTCCCATTTGTTCTTTGTCATTTTCTTGTATCTCTTTGTGTTCAGTCAATTTAGAAAAACAACCCTGGTTTCAAGTGCTCTAAGCTAATAACATATTTTTAGCCATCAGGAACAGCAGAGAGTTCTGTAGCACCTTAAAATAACAACAATTTTTAAATTAAAGATAGCTGTGACGGATCTGAGAAGAAACGATCCAAAGCCCACAGTTGAGCAAGATGCTAGTTGTGAACCACCACAATACATATAAGAATGGGTAAATGGTCAAGTTCTCCAGCACATTTTATCAGCACAGAAGATCCAATAAGTATGGAATGGGTGAAGAAAGTGGAAGAAAAAAATTGGCGATATGTTGTGACTGAGAGGCCCACAGGTTATACATAAGATTCCCACTTCCATCAATCGCACGATGTATGATTAAAGATTCTAGATTGCCAAGTGTAGATGGATGGATATGTAATTATCACAAGTGAAATGAGAGAGAAATTCAATGCAAAAATTGCAGACTGTGACAACTAAAAGCTGTAAACATTGCTCTTGTTGTTACATGTCTTCAAGTCAATTTCAACTTATGGCAACCCTATTGTAGAGTCTTCTTAGCAAGATTTCTTCAGAAGAGGTTTTGCGTTCCCTTCCTCTGAGGCTGAGAGGGTGTGACTTGCCCAAAATCACCCAATGGTTTTTCAGGGCTGAGCAGTAATGTGAGCACTGGCCTGCCTGTGTCCTAGTCCAACTTGCCGATCATTGCGCTGCACTGGCAGAGCTGAAATTAGAGCTGAGGAATTTTTGTCAGTCCAGATGTTTCAGATTTCGGCTCCTAAGAAACCTCAGCCAGTCTGGACTACGGTATGGACCTGTGTGAGTCATGAGCCACAATGTCCAGAGGGCCAAACATTCCACAACCCTTTCCCTAAAAAGCTAGGAGAGGTTTTTATATTTTTAACTTTTTGGAGACAACGTGCCCCTCCTATCATTCTAGCCTTCTATCCACCAAAGCAGGCACTTTACATCCACACACCTTCCTTCCATCTGCCCATGGTTGTTCATTGGGTCACCTCTGGCTGCTTTTCCTGGGACTCCAGAAAAAGAAGCATCCTCTGACCTTGAGTGCCACCTAATGGGACAAACATATAATTGCAAGCCTCCTCATCTTCAACCATGTTGAACATAAGACAAATTCCAGAATTCATATTGTGGTGATAACTTAATTGTGGCTGTGATGTGCCTTCAAATACTTTAAAACTTATGGTGACCTGAAGGCAAACCTAATCAAGGGGTTTTTCTGGGCAAGATTCAGAGGGGGTTGCCGTTGCCTTCCCCTGAGGCTGAGAGAGTGTGACTTGCTCAAGGTCACTCAGTGGGTTTCCAGTGCTGAGTGGGTGACTGGAACCCCACTCTTCAGGGTCATAGTCCAACACTCAAACACACTGGATTCTGATAACTTCAGTAGGCCCATGATTGGCTTTCTCTAAAATTAAGCCTAAATTAAGTCTAATATTCCTTGGTTGTCTTCCATCCAAGTACTAACCAGGGCTACCCCTGCTCAGCGTCCAAGATCAGGCAGGGTCTGTTATCTTTAGAGCAGATCTTTCCAAACTGTGTGTCCTGACACATTAGCGTGTCGGCTGCAGTGTGTAGGTGTGTTGCGCGAGCGTAACCCGTGAAGGAGCTGTCTCTGCAGCCGCACCACTCTGAGCCGAGGAAAACCTGGCAAGGGCAGCGGCAGTAGTGGGTCAGGCTTGGGTGGAGAAGCTGCCTCCACTTACTGAATAACTGTGTTGCGAAATGGTTGGTGCTGGTCTAAAAAGTGTGTCACCAACACGAAAAGTTTGGAAAGCTCTGCTTTAGTCTATAAGCTCTGAGTAGACACAAAATACTGTAAAGACACCAGTTACTGTCTGATATTGAAAGCTAAGCAGGGTCAGCCCGGGATGGTACTTGGATGGGAGACCGCCAAGGAACAGAAGGTGCTGTACAGGCTGTACTTCAGAGGAAGGAATTAGCAAAACCACTTCTAAGTATTCCTCGCCTAAGAAAACCCTATGAAATTCATGGGGCGGCCATAAATCGACAGGCAAGGCACATGCACACAGAAACACGGCTAAGGATGGGACTTGCAGTACAACGCATACTATTGCCTTTGGCCCAACGAGTCCCTCCGCCCCGCCCCCTCTTCTGGGCCGGATCGAATCACATGGATGGAACGCTCGGCGGCTGAGCGTTCTCGTACCCATGGCAACGATTGTCGCCGACGCTCCGCTGGCCCCGCCCCTTCAAGCCCCCCCTCCCGGCTGCTCCCTTAGTAGCCGCCGCGGGCGCAGCCGCCGCAGGTAGCAACCATGTCCCCGAAGCGGCAGGCGGCATGGCGGGCACGTTCGCCGCTTTCCCCGCCGGCTGGGAGGCAGAGTCCGGCTCGCTGGTGCCCGCCGAGGGACGCAGGCAGGACTGGAGGCTGACCAGCAGCGGAGTGGCGCTCAGCTGTAGCCCCCCGTTGCCCTGTCCCCCGCCCTGTGCGCGAGTGAGCGGCTGAAGGGGCGCTGGGGGGGGCTGCTGGGACAGTTGGGACGGAGGCGTCGAAGGGGCTGAAGGGTGGTCCGCAAGCGGGCCAGTGCGGAGCCTAGAACTAGGGGCCTTTCTGCACTACACTGTTATAGCGCTCTTATTCCACTTTCAACCTCCTATGGAATCCTGGGGCTTGCAGTTTAGGGAGGGGCCTTTAGAATTTTCCATGCAGAGCTCTTTGGCCTCAGGAAACTACAAACCCCAGAATTCCACAGGGTGTTCAAAGTGGAATAATAGCACTATAACAAGATACTGCAGAAAAGCCCTAGGCGGCTGCTGCTTATAAATCGAGCTCCTTTTGCACAACCCTGGTGCTTTCTTTCCTACTGGCCAAGGAGAGTAGAGGGTGGGACTTGACTTCCCTCGGGGGTCATTGAGCAAAATGGTGCAGTGGTGCTCTCGCATATTTCCAACATAAAGAGGAGTAGAGACTCCATTCTGTGAACGAAGCTGAGCACCTTTTTTTCAGGACACTGTTCTAGTGCTATTATTCCACTTTCAACGTCCTATGGAATCCTGGGATTTGCAGTTTAGGGAGAGGCACTTAGAATTCTCAGCCAGAGAGCTCTTTGGCCTCAGGAAACTACAAACCCCAGAATTCCACACGGTGTTCAAAGTGGAATAATAACACTATGACAAGATACTGCAGAAAATAGGTGGCTGCTGCTTATAAATCGAGCTCCTTTTGCACAACCCTGGTGCCTTCTTTCCTACTGGCCAAGGAGAGTAGAGGGTGGGACCTGACTTCCCTCAGAGGGTCATTGAGCAAAATGGTGCAGTCGGTGCTCTCGCATGGTTCCAACATAAAGAGGAGACTCCATTCTGTGAACGAAGCTGAGCACCTTTTTTTCAGGACAGTGTTCTAGTGCTATTATTCCACTTTCAAGATCCGATGGAATCCTGGGGTTTGCAGTTTAGGGAGGGGCACTTAGAATTCTCAGCCAGAGAGCTCTTTGGCCTCAGGAAACTACAAACCCCAGAATTCCACAGGATGTTGAAAGTGGAATAATAGCACTGTAAGAGTGTAGGGCAGAAGTGGCCCTGAGAGTTTAGGTCCATGAGTTACATACTCACAGCCCATCCTGGATTGAGAAACTAGGCTAGTTGCTGGAAAAATTGGATTAGTAAATCTGATTTGGATTAGAGAGATTGATGTGGTGGTGGTGATGGTGAGTTCTCCAACTTCTGAGTTCTCCCCAAGTGGGCTTGAGATTTCTCGACTCTTCACCTGTTTGTCTAAATAATGTCTTATTTGTTGCTTTCTTTTTAATGGCTATGTTTTTCCTTGGCTTTATCGATAGTTTCATCACATTTTAAACTTTGGGATGAGGCAAATTGTTATTTTTTTTTGTAAGCCACCTTGAATCCGAGACTGGAAAAAAGATAAGACGTCAATAATAATACTTGTTATTGTATTTATTTATATCTCGCTTTTTCCCAGTTTGGGACTCAAGGAGGCTTAGAACAGTTTAAAACAAATGCAATTACAGATGAACAGCATACAATGGTAACAGAACCAGGATGCTGGGTCCTTTCAGAAAAACACCTTTGTTTTGTTTGCTTACCTCCACTTACTGTTTATGCCATGACTGATCATTTGTTCCCTCTCTCCTTGCCACATCTCTCCTCGTCATCAGTCCACGCTCCATGAGCCCTTGCCCCCTGGCTCTGAGAAGAGATATCGAGATGAGGTCATCCCCCGCCTGGCAACAACTACACAACTCGACTACAGTCCCAAAACTCACGGGGGAGTGCTGGCTCACCCCCGTCACTTCATTGCTGATGCACACAATGCTGTCCACTATATTAAAGATTTGAAAGAGAAGGTAAGAGATTCTTTGAGGGAAGGAGAGAATCAAGATCCAGGTACAGAAAGTGTAGTGTTTGTAGTGTGAAGAAGGTGGCTGGTGGCTTTCTTTCTTCATATATATATATATATATATATTGAGAAAACAAGTAAAAAAAATTAGCAAAAAAGAAGAAGAAAAGAGCTGCTGTTAGAGGCATCAGATGATTTTTAGAGAACAGAAAAGATTGCAAAAGAGGAAGAGTATCAGACTTCCAGAGGCAAATCCACAGGATGGGACTTGAGGAATGCAAAACAGCATCTCCAGCATGGATGTTGCAGAACAGCCCCCCCAACATGACATTGTCAATGGCAGAGCTGAGTTGGCATCCATTTTGGTGGCAGCATTGCAAATCCTTGATTATTCTGCCTATGTTGGGGGTGAGTAATGAGGCATCCAGCCTTCCTTCCCATCTCCAGTGGTAAAGGAGCAGAGACTCCACCTGCAGTTCTGGAATGGGTTCTCTTTCACACTCCCCAGGTAAAACATGGCTGCATCGTGTAGATCCTGGCATTCACAATTTTGTGAAGCGCTAGAGCAGTCCATCAGAAAATTTTAAATACCTCACAAAATTACAAATGCCAGAGTTCCATAGGATGGAGCCACGGAGTTAAAGTGGTATGAAACTGGTATTACTTTATAGTGTGGAAGAGACCTGATGATGATGAACTGTGCTCTCAGGTTAATAGGCCTTCTCCTGTCCTTGGGGAGAACAGTGGGAGGAAGAGTGTGAGGGATCAGCCACACAAACAATTGCCACCATCATCCTGAAGATGACAACCAGTGCAAAAGAGCTGCTTCCCCTCTGTCCAGAGAAAGAGTTGGTATGCTATGTAGCCACTAGAAGGCAGAAAGGAGTCAGAGAAAAGCAGGCATACTTCCATTCTCCTGATGTTACTTGTCCGGAGGAGTCCCCGCCACTTGTACCAAGAGCAGCAAAACAAGAGATTGGGGGAGCTGGGAGTCTTTGGGGTTCCCACTGCGGATAAGGAGGATCACAGTAGCAGTGAGGATTAGAATACCACCAAACAAACAGCACCAAACCTTTTTAGCAAGAAGGATTTCCTCCCATTGTTTTAAGAAGGCAGGGAGGGTATTTGGTCTTCAGAACGCACTAGAGGACAAGAAGGGAGGCAAGGGAACCAAGAAAGTTTCTCCTGTGGTGCCAGAAATGAGGTCAAGACATAAATGCGATAAATCCATTTTCTCTTCTTCATAATTTTTTGGGGATATTTTTGAGGGGGGAATGGAAAGTTCCTGGCTTACCTGAAAGCAACTCTTCCTTTCCAAATTTTTTTATACAGGCGATTTGTGCACTACACTGTTAAAGTGCTATTATTCCACTTTCAATCTCCTATGGAGTCCTGGGGTTTGCAGTTTAGGGAGGGGTCTCAAAGGCCCCTCTCTAAACTGCAAACCCTAGGATTCCATAGGAGGTTGAAAGTGGAATAATAGCACTATAACAGTACTATAACAGTCTAGTGTGGAAACGGCCACAGTCTCTAAGAAGACAATGGATGAAATGATGACACACTTAGCAGACACTCCAGTGGCAGCCCAGGGTCTTTGGTTCCATTCCCTCCAAAGATGGGCACAATACTCTAAGCAGTAACTACAGTGGGTCTCAGGGCCAATTTTCTGCTCTCGAGACTCTTTGAGGGTCTCAAGAACAGCCAAAAATGCTGCACCAAAAGAAAAACCAAGAAACCCGGATGTATGTCATGTCTTCCAGGGCCAGAAGCCATCAAAGAACACTATTGTGGTTGCTTTCGCCATTTCAGAAGGAAGGTGCAACAACGCTTAGCAGTGCAGCACCCCCAACATTAAGGAAGTCATTCAACTCATTAATGGTTCCAGAAATTGTTCAGGAGACTGCAGATGCAAGCCTTGAAAGGGTGGGGAGTTCAAATTTACAAAAGGCAGGTGGTCCACAACAGATGCTTTGCCCAGCATCAGTTGGCTACAGCTGAGAACAGTCATGCTAGTACTACATGCCTTTCTTTCACTATTACAAGGAAAGATGGACAACATTTCAGCAAAGGCCAATGTCATGAGAACAGGAGGAACAAAAGCCCCAGTATCTAATGAGGGAAGAATCTTACAAGCAAAGCATCAGTTCTGCCAGTTTGAGCTCATCAACATTCTTTGTCAGCAGAATATTAGTATGGGCAGCTTGACAAGACAGCAGACAAGACTTGGACCTCAGGGAATGGAGGCTCTTATCCTCAGATTTTTTTAAATCAGATAAGAGAGAGAGTCAGCCTTTTGGTAACAGACCTGTTTTCCTCTTGGCAGACCTGAAAAGGTAAAAAGGTTCATTCAGAGTTGATTCTGCATGAAGCAACCCGGAGGCACAAAAGCATTCATATCACTGTGGCCAGAAGACTTGTGTAATGTCTTCCCTTCATTATTTCTGTTATTCATCATAATAGGGAAAAATGAGAGCACGGAACAAACATTGTACTGGTGGTTCCTAATTAGTGGCAGAAGACATGGTTTTTGACCATCTCAGCTCATGAACTATGTTAGAGGGTGGGTCTCTTGAGTCAGCAGGCAATCCTGTCATTCCACAGGTGGAGATTGAGCAATGGCAAATAGAGTCTCTGGGTTACTTAGCACAGTTAATTTCAGCCATTATGGTGGCTTGACAGTCATCCACTAAAAGACTATATGAGATCGCATGGAGAACCTTCTGCATGTGATGTAGAAGAAAATGATGTGACCCAAGGAGAACAAGATCAATTTTGGTTATTCTTCAGAGTAGTTTGAATCAAAATTTAAAAACGAACACATCCAAATATCAGGTGTTAGCTTTGGGGTCCATCCTGAAAATAGGAATGGGCAAGTCTCTGTCAAAACATTCCAACATTTAGGAATTTCTTGAAAGAGTCAGAGGTGTTATGCCCATGTATTGTTCATTGTTTTCCATGATGGCACCTGGCTGTGGTATTACAGGTTGTGATTAACACTCCTTTTGAGCACATTAGGAAGACACAAAGCATGTTTCTCTTGTGGAAAACTGTATTTCTGGTGGCTGTTACATTGGCCTACAGAATGTCCAAATTGAGGACCCTTTTGATCAAGAAGTAGTTCTTCATCTTCCATGAAGACTCAGTAGTAAAGCTTCTGGATCCATCTTTCATGCCTAATGTGAACTTGATTTTTCACAAAGGATTCCAGAAGAGGATTCCACCTTCTTTCTGCCTGAACTCTGGAGCAGACAAAGAAACAGTGGCAAAAATTGGATGTAAGGAGAGTTCTAAAGGTTTACAGCAAAATAATGGAAAATTTTGGGGTTTCATACTACTTATTTGTGCCATTTCATCCAGTTGTAAAGGGAAAGAAGATATCTACAGCTACACTGTTTAACGGTTGCAATTTGCTTGTGTAATGTTGTACATTTAGCTTATTTCTTCCCTATGCTGGGCCTGTGATGTATAACCGTTAACTAAATTCTGGTAAGTTTCTGAGCTTAACCATTTCTACCCCACCCACTTTCCAGTGAATATGTCCTCAACTCTCCCCATGGTTTTAATTCCCAACAGCTGAAGCAAAGAGCATGGCGATTCCCGCTCACCATGGACAACCAAAAAGCGAAATGAAGGACCGCTACCCCGGCTGGCCCAATCTGCCACAGGAGCCTAACTTTCATGCTGGACCTCAGCCCTTTGGACTGGCAGCTCATCACACAGATGGAGCATCCAAGGTATCTGGTATTTGAGGGAGAATATCCCCCCTCACCCTGAGGCCAAGCCAGGCCTAGCCAGAGTCAGAATTCCCCAAATTAAGATTCTTTATTTTGCAAATATGACTTGCATTTTATTTGCAGACTGCCTGTGGACTTAGAAGAATTATCATTCGGTGTTCACTGTATGCTGTGATTGCATGACAGTGGGTGGGAGCCAACTCCAGATTTCAGGAGTGGAGAGGGTCCAGCATCTGCAAGCCCTTATTTGGCAGCAGCAGTAGTGAAGTTCTGTTTAAATTTCTCACAATGCTCCTGATGGA
The DNA here is from genome assembly GCA_948474755.1 of Ctenosaura bakeri. Taxonomy (NCBI): domain Eukaryota; kingdom Metazoa; phylum Chordata; class Lepidosauria; order Squamata; family Iguanidae; genus Ctenosaura; species Ctenosaura bakeri. The sequence goes on from CAOLHI010005536.1 coordinate 45,101, forward strand.
GTATTGCACCAGGGTATTATGTAAGCTTAAAACAGCAGGCTAGACATAGCCACATGGCACAGAGTGAGGTGGGCAGAGACCAATAAAAGTGTGGGGCCCCACCAGGGCATTGGGGCTTTGACAGCTTCCCAGAAGAGCCCTGTGGTAACACTAGGGCCATTTCCACACTAGACTATTATAGTGCTATTATTCTGCTTTCAACATCCTCCGGAATCATGAGGTTTGCAGCTTAGGGAGGGGCATTTGAGGAATAATAGCGCTATAACAGTCTAGTGTGGAAATGGCCCAGGCCCAGTTGTGGTGATCCATCTTCTCAACTGTTTCCTCTGTAATGAGAGGAAGAGCCAGCTATCCAATTCTTTTTGTAATAGGGACATTCTGTTCTTTTTTTCACTGCAGTCCATTGTGGCCAGCACACAGAATAAAGAAATGGCAGGCAAACCCTTCTACATCCGTGACAAGGCAGTTCTGCAGCTCAATGAACCGTATATGTCCATCACCACTCGGGACTTCCGACCTTTTACAAAGTGAGTAGCATTTTGATCATTCTCTGCCGTTGACTTACTCCCCGTTTACACATCCAACTGTTCTAACAGTACCTGCCAATTATATACCCTGGAAGAGGACATCCCTTCAAAATCTGTGCAGAGGTCTCCCACACATACGTAACTGTCAAATTCAAGTAGTTAGTGGTGAGTAGGACTGCTGTCAGCCAGGTAAATGGGTTTTAGGGCTCTTGCTAGCATCATGGCTAAATACTAACAGTGTTCCAATGGCATGAAAGAGTTAACTTGAATTCATGACTTTGTTGGGTACTTTCAGCATTGGCTTTGCAGATTGAAACTGGGAAAAAGATATGAAGCTTGAGAACCAACTTGAGGAATTAATTTTTCTCTGTTGCTAAATGGGTTGTGTAGCTCTCATACCTATTAGTGGGGAGATGGCTCACACTTGGGCACTTTGATTTTCTTTGCTTCTGTACTATATAACCCTTTGGAGCCCATCTCACCTTGGGGAGTGGTGCACCCAAGCCTGAGGGCTCTTCATATACCCTGTGGTGTTGGCCAAGGGGTGAGTCTGAGTAGTATTTGTTTAGGGGCTCAATTCTACCATTGGCTGTTAGGGGATGCTCTACCCCATCAGCACAAGGGCTGGAAAGCTGCTTTATTCTGTAGCATCTGCTGCCTCATTTACCATCAATAAAGTTTACACTAGAGCAGTAACCTGTGTCAGGTTTCTAAAGTTCTAAAAGTTCTAATTCTAGAGCAAGACAGTTTTTAGGTTGGAACTCCACCAAATCTAATATGGTTATTTTCATCCAAAATGTCATATTGTGAGGATGGAAAACTTGCAGACTGTTAAAGCTGGTCTTTTGCACTCTGTTAAAGACAGGTGCAATTGGTTGACTTTATGCACAGTAGACGTGTACTGTTTGTACTGCAAATTCTGTGCTTTGCACTACCTTTCACAAGCTTGTAATTGAATCCATAGTGGGATCCTGAGAAGCACCCCCAAACGAACATTGGGCCTTTCTGCACTACACTGTTGTAGTGCTATTATTCTACTTTCATCATCCTATGGAATTCTGCGGTTTGTAGTTTACTGAGGCCAAATAGCTCTCTGGCTGAGAATTCTAAATGCTCCTCCCTAAAATGCAAATCCTAAAATTCCTCAGGATGTTGAAAGTGGAATAATAGCACTATAACAGTGTAGTGCAGAAAGGCCCATTGTGTTTTACCTCAATCTGTACCAAAGTGTGTAGCAGATGTGACAAAATGTGTTTGGGTACAAAATGCTATGAAACAGCTGAGGGGGACATCCAAATTTACAAGGTTGTTGGTAACAGAGCTTGATCAGAAAGCTAGAGCAATCCTCTATGAGCAAAACTTTACAATATTGGTAGATGTTGAGTTTAGGGAGGAAAAAAAAAGACAAGGTGGGAGCTGGATGAACATGACAGAGATGATAAAATTGTACATTGTTTAGAAAAAGTGAACAGAGGTAGATCTCTGGGAGTTGCAGTCAACAACATTTGGAGAAAAACATGACTCTCCATCCTGGATTACTGGATCTTATCCAGCAGCTGCTCAGATGTGATTTTAGTAAGCATGGCTCACACAGTTTCAGCTTATCTTGCTAATTTTGGATGCTTAAAACCTTTGAAAAAAATCAGAGGAACTTCTCAGGCCAATACCACATTCTGCAGTGTTCCTGTATTTTTCAAGAGGCATTTTAAAGGGTTCAAAATGGTAGAAGGCCTAGAAACCATACTCTGTGAGGAGTGGCTTAGAGAGCTGTTTATGTTTAGCCCGGAGAAGAGAAGATTAAGAGGTGACATGATAGCTATGTTTAAATATTTGAAGGAATATCATATGGAAGATGGAGCAAGCCTGTTTTCTGCTGCTCTAGAGACTAGGACATGGAGCAATGACTTCCAACTTCAGGAAAAGAGATTCCATCTGAACATTAGCAAGAACTTCCTGACAGTTAGAGCAGTTTGCAGTGGAATACACTGCCTTGGAGTGTGATGAAGTCTCCTTCTTTGGAGAAGCTGGATGACCATCTGTCAAGAATGCTTTGATGGTGTATTCCTGCATCGCAGGAGTAGGACTCGATGGCTCTTGTGGTCTCTTCCTACAATACTATGATCCCCACAAAGGTTTATCTGTTAAGCAGCCTCTTGTCTCCCTGCTGCCATGGATTTTGGAGAAAGCAAGAGCTCTGATTTTACCTCTTCCCTCTCCTGCAGGAAGGACCTACTTGGCTATGCCAAAAAAGATGCTCTCACATACTCGCCTTCTGATTATCACCCTCTGATCCGTGAACCTGGGCCAATGCGGGACTTCATCCAGTTTCCCAGTGCCACCCGGGTGCCCCGCCTACCCCCCACTATACATGCGGTTCCCCACCGTGGCCTGCTCAGCCTGACCAAAGAATCCTACCAGCCTCCCAATGATTACAAGTGCACCTGGGACCGCTTCTGCCCTGTGAAGAAGCCACCCACAGTCTCCTGCCGGGTGCCAATGGTGGAGATCATGTGTGTGCCCCGCATGTATGAGACGGAGTATAAGTGCTACGGAAGTGGCAAATCCATGCCAGTGTGAGAGAGCGCATGTAGCTGTTGAGCAAATGTGGGCTTGCTCTTTTCTCTCATTCAAACAAGCAAGCAAAATTTTGCTATTGTTTATTTGCTACCATGTTCATTTTGTTAAGGACACCCAACCATCTGACTATTACAGGACAGCCTACAAGCTATGTTGTTTGCATGACAAATCCCAGAATCTCCCACTGCCCATCCTGGCTAAGGGAGTTAAACTCCAAAAGTGTAACTTTGCCCAGCTCTGGCTTAGAGTAGGGATAGATAACTTGGGGCGTTCCAAATGTTGTTGGACTGCAACTCTCATCATCCTGCACCATTGGCTAGGACTGATGAGAGTTGTGGTCCAGCAATATCTAGAGGTCCCTAATTTGCCTGCAACTGATTCAGAAAATGATGTAGAGTCTTCCCTCCACATTCGTGGGTTTGACCTTCATGAATTTGATTATTCACGAGGTGCCCATGTGCCTCTCTCCCCATTCTCCTCCTCTAATTGTCTTGCATTTTGCCAGCAGACAAAAGGCAAGGAAATGGAGTGGTGGAGAGAAGGCATGTGCACACATTCTCCCCTCTGGAGCTTCCCTCTCCCATTCCCATGCATTTAGTCCTGGAAGAGAATACACACTAAGGGAAAAGGAAAGGGAATGGGCAGGGAATGCACACATGTACCTTTCTTCTCCTCTCTGGAGCTCCCTCCTCCCATTCCCATGTATTTGGTCCCAGTGCAGAGAACACATGTTGAGGCAAGTGCAAGAGAATGTGGGATTGAGCCCTGGAAGGGGGTAGGAGGGGGAGTGAGGGGAGCGTTAGTTGTAGTTTTACCACTTTCACAAGGGTTCTGTGCCCTGAACCCTCACAAAAATGGAGGGGCCATTATATTTTGGGCTGCCCTCTGCAAGAATCCTTCTCAGATTCAAAGATATCTAACTGGAGGCCTTTTCTCATTGTAATCTGGGCTTGGAACTTCAGGAAAATATGACTGGGCTAGTCTGGTACACTGATGAGGGAATGGGACCCCTTAAACTCAGTGGGATTCAATATTTGAATAAGATCAGACTGCAAGAATAGGTTCAGAAAAGAATCACACTGAGGAAAAAATACATGATACCGAAGGATGTGCCATAGAGATCTTAGGAGGGAGAAGTTGCGAGAAATGCAGTGATTCTTAAAGTCTGTTTAAATAATTTTTTCCTGTCCATCTATATATGAGAGCTCTTTGAAATACTGTAACCATAGTCAGGCTAAACACAATAGAAGAAACATAGATAAACTAGACAATTTGGGGTAGTGGATTGAGCGTGGCACTAGGGCTTGTGAGAGCCAGATTCTAATCACCCCAAGCCATGAAGTTCGCTGAGTCTGGGTCCTTAGGCCAGTTGTGCACATTTACCTTGACTACCTCACAGGTCTGTTGTGAGGCTACAGTGGAGAGGAGGGGAGCCGTGGGCACCAGTGCTATACAAAGTGGTGGTCCGTGGAGCAATGCTGGTCCCTGAGACATTGGGTTCTCATCCCTGATGAGTTTCCAGGAAGGGAAGAAAAAAACAGTTTTATTCAGTGGACGCAAATATGGCACTGATCCCCATGGCATATTGGGGGGAAATGGCCAATTTGTCACATGAAGTAGCCTGTAAAGTGCTGCTGTGTGCTGTCTTGTGGTCACTGAAGGAAAGGTAGGATGTGACACAATGGCAAATACATAAAGTAGCAGGAACAGCAATGGTTCTGGGCAGCTCAGAGGAGGGAGCAAATTGCCCCACACCCCATAAAATGAGAAATGCCGTGCTTCAGTGTCTATGCATACAACTGGTTGCAACCCTGATCCTACAGCTTTGCTTATCAGAACCTTACAAATAGGTGAACCTTTGCAGACATGTAGACTGCATAGGTTTGCTCCAAGTTCCACAAACCCTCTGGCTAGACTTTGCAGTGCTAGGGTGTGAACTGTGACCTTGCATATGTAACTGAACCCAGCTCCCAACATGTTTTGCTTTGCTGGCTAGGGCTGCTGGGAGTTGCAGTCTATAATATCTGCAGGGTCACACAATTCCAGCCCAGAGTTACTGTGAAAGAGTGAAACCTAAATGGAGATACAAGCATTTCTTATCACATTTGAACCTCTTTCTTCCTGCATGTAGCTCAAGGTGGTTTAGATGAAGGTTTTTCCAATTATTTGATCTTCCAAGCCATAAGGGAAGCAGGTTAAGCTGAGAGGCAGTGATTTTGACTGAAATTGTATATATGTACACTTAAGCCATGAAAGACCAGTGGAAAAAGGCACAATTTACTTCTGAGTAGGCATACATAGGGTTGCACTGCACATGGATGAAGCATGCAAACCTACCTTTCAGAGCAAACACATTATTCAGTATAGAGAGCCTGTGATTTTCTAGATGGTGCTGAATTCCAGTTCTCAGTACTCTTAACCACTGTGGCCAGTAGGTAGAGAGGATGGATGCTGCAGTCCAGCATCTAAAGGGCCACAGCTTCCTCACCCATCCATTAAAGTTTCCGACTTAGGAATAGAAGACCCAGCTTCAAATCCTCCCACAGCTATAAAGTTCTTACTGAGCGACTGGACCAGTAATTCTTCTTCAGGTGGGGAAAATATAATGTGTAAATGTAAATAAAAGGGCCAGCCAATATACCACCACAGATTTTGTTGTTTCCATGTTTTTAACACTAGGATGCCTACTTGTGGCCCATGGGGATCGGGTTTTTTTTTTTTTAAGTCTAATAGCAGCCCTTCGATCCTGTAATGTGCATGTAGTGTAACAATTCTGAGGTGGAAGAAGCCATTGCAGTGTTTCTGATCAACAGCCTGTTTGAACAAATGAATGTGTGCGCGCACACATGTGTATGTATTTGTTCTAAGGCACAATGAGAACTGGGTGCAGGTAGGTGGCAACCTCTAGTAAGGCCTCTTCTCTGTCAATGGCTCTGCCTCACTGTGAAATACTTATACACATAACCGTACTATCCAGCTGTCCTACTTTGGCAGGAACAGCAATTTTCTGCCACCCCACTTTCCCCCCTTGCCCTGGCTTACTTCAATTGCTGCAAACTGAATTCAAAGTGCAAAAGTAGTTTGCACTCAATTCAGCAGGGAGGAAAGGATGGGGGTGGAAATTTGCCCTTCTATGTAAATTCAGACAAAAACAAACTACTTTTGGCCCTCCGTAACCACAGAGTCTGTATCCACAGATTGAACCAACCATGCATACAAAATATTTTTTAAAAAATCCCAAAAGCAAACTCTATTTTTGTCATTTTGTATTAGGGATGGCATTTTACTATCATTTTACTATCATTTTATGTAATGGGACTTGAGCATCCACAAATCATAGCATCCATGGGAGTTCCTGAAATGAAATCCTACCGGATACTGAGGGCCCACTGTACTGCAGCCTCTCTGGGCTTATGTCTGGTCTTCCACATTATAATTTTTGCCATCTTGACAACACATTGCTTGGCCCCACGTGTCTTGTTTTTAATCTGTGAAATTTAGCACAGTATGTATGTACATGCATACATGCACATAGAAAATTATTATAGTATACTCAAAAGTTCTTTGAAACAGGCTGTTGACCAGAGGCACTTCAGTGCATGTGTAAATTTTACAGGAAGCCTATCGATATTTAGCAATCTTTATTTTACAGACCCCCTGTAAAAAGAAATCTCTCTTTCTCTTAGCTTTAGTGCTGCTTTAAAAAAAAATTAACAAGGCTTTTAAAAAGGTTTTTTAAAAAAAGAGTGCTGTATCTCAACAAATAACAAGGTCCATTCAGGTACATTCTAACAAGCCCAAAATGAATCTATTAGATAGGAACAGCTGTTGGATAGAATATAACATCCTCTGAAGGGATGTCATGGAGCAAGCCTGTTTTCAGCTGCTCCAGAGACTAGGACCCAGAGCAATGGCTTCAAACTTCAGGAAAAGAGATTCCATCTAAACATTAGGAAGAACTTTCTGGTGGTAAGGAGCAGGTTGACAGTGGAATACACTGCCTTGGAGTGTGGTGGAGGTCTCCTTCTTTGGAGGTTTTTAAACAGAGATTGGGTGGCCAGCTGTTGGGAATCCTTTGATGATGTATTCCTGCATGGCATGGGTTGGACTCAATGGCCCAAGAAGAAGAGGTTGATTTGCAAAAGGCAATAAAGATGTTTCAGTTTTCACTTGATTCCTCTTATGATTGGGGGGGGGGTGGAGAGGAGAGAGGCTCACCTTCCAGCATGAAATGCCCATGAGAGACTGAGGGCTCATCTTTCATGAAGAGCTTACCTTATCACTATCCTTCCATCAAAGCACTTAAGGTAATATACATGCAATTATCCCACATTATCCTCTCAGTAACCCTGTGAGGTAGGTTAGGCAGAGAAGGAGAGGGAGACTGACTTGCCCAAGGCCGTGCCATAAGCTGTGTGACTAAAACTGCTTCCCTCCCATGTTTATTACAGAGGAATGACCCTGAACCAGCTCAAAGACTGTTCTTTTATACTTAGAATCTATTACCTTCTCCTACCTACAACTGGCAATACTTAAATAAATAAATAAGGAAGCCCTTAATTGAAAATGTGTCCACTGCCATTGCTATTACACTATGAAGGCCAGATATATGATTGCGGGTAAGAGTTAGTTTCTGCTAGCCCCTCTCTTCTATCAGTGAGCCCTGGTAAATTTGCCAGCTTGAGTGGGGGCTCGCTTATGAACTTGGTAGCTAGATCTGGCCATACTTTTTAATTTCCCACAATGTCTGAGGGCAACATAGTATCAGGGGCATTGTGGGAACTTAAAAGGCAGGCAGGACCCAGCTACAGAGTTCCTCACAGTGTTAGATCATGTTGTAATGTTTTAAGAGACACAAACAGGCTAGCAAGGAGTAACAAAAAAAAAAAATTTCTGAACATACCACTTCATTTCCTTTCTCCTCCATCTTCCCCATACAAAGAACAGTACAGCACTCTCTGCTGGCATAGCAACCATCTCATATCATTTAGCCTCCATGGGGAGGTTCAGAGGATATCCATCCCCTACTTATTTTTCCCATTACCAGTTGCATGAGATTACGCACAGCTTTTCCTTAGTGAGTAATGGTGAGGTTTGCTTTCCCAGCCCAGCATAGTAAAGTTACCTTTTGGACTACAAATCCCAGAATCCCCAGATGGCATGATGGAAGTGTTCAGGAACTGTAGGCCAAAAATTGTAACATTTGTAGTCTCCTACATCAAACCAAAAGAGAATAGGATGGGTTATGTCAGACCCTCATTAGAGAAGTCAGATCAATAGTGGCTCAGCAGTGTTTCAGTTTCGTACTGGAACCTTGTGCTTGCCAACTCAACACACACCCGCTTTTCACAGCAAGTCCACTTGGAGAGGGCCTTTAATCTGTTACTGCTGCCAAGTGGGCACCAGGGAAAACCACTCCAGCAGCTTAGGTGGGATGTGACAAAAGCAGCAAGGGATTTCTCACCTAGCGACACACCTGTTCCAGCCCAGAGCCAACAGCCTTGGAAACCCCAAGGTCTCATGGAAAAATCTCTAGCCGTTTCATTTGTCATTATTGCCCTAGCTGTGTTCCCATCTGGCAATAGCTGCCCAGGATTAATTCAATCCATAGCTCAGGTTTAGAAAACATTTTAAGCCAGCTGAGCCCTTGAACACCTGCAGTGAAAATGAAGACAAAAATTCCCATAAGCATGTACGGAGCGCTTTGCCCCTTGCCAGGGAATTAGCAATCACTTCCTGTGTCCCTGGCCAGGATTATATATGAAAAGGAAGCAGTATCAGGGAGAACATAACATTTCCTGCATTTTGCTGAATTTTTTAAAAAAGTTTGTCGCTCTATCTACCATCTTTGACATTCCACCAGGCTAAGGCCCATGGTTCTAGCATTTCTTCATAGTAATACCTTCCACCTAATACCTAACACCCTAAAGCTTCAGTCTGCTACTTTCTTTTACTATAACTTCTAGAATCCCCAGCAAGCATAGCACAGCTGGATAATCCAGGGAGTTGTATTCCAAAAAGTAACTTTTTATAAATTCTAACAGAACCATCAAAAGGCCTACCAGAATGTAATTCCATTCAGAGAACCCAATGATTCTGACACCCATCTTCTACCCTGGTTTTTTCTCTGGCTAGCAGCTCTTAAATCTCTTTTTTCCCCAAATACTACCTTCTAAGAACCTAGAATCCTTAAACCCTAGAACTCACCAAACCCAAATTCCACCACAAATTCCTTAGGCTTTCTGCATGAAAAGGTCAGTGTTGTGTTAGGGGGAAAAATGCTTTTTATGCATGGGCTGGAGTTTATGTTGTTGAACCTTGACTTGGATCAGGTTGGTAGTCATTAGGGAGGGGACGAATCCAGAATTTTCCGAATCCAAATCCAGATCTGAATCCCTGGAAGGTTCTGGGAATCCACAAATCTCATGAATCTCGAATCTTTCGAATCCTTTTTTTAAAAAGGGTTTAAAAAGCAAGGGAAAGAAGGATAATCTTGGGCAAGACACACACTCTCAGCCTTACCAAAAGCCTGGGCAAAGGCAAACCTCTCTCTGAAGAAATCTGGCCAAGACAATTGTCATAGTTTTGCCTCAGGATCTCCCCAGACTGAAAATGACATGAAGGCCCTTTCTACATAGGCAGGAAAATCTGGATTAATCCCACATTTTCCTGCCTGTGTAAACAGGACCGTTACAGTACAGAGCTAATCGAGGTCAAAACTGGCTTTTCTTTGCATAGCTCCTTCTGGCATCCTGGGGTTTGTAGTTTGATGATGCACCAACACACTTTGCCAGAGAAGGCTGTGACGCCTTGTAAAACTGAGAAACCCCAGAACTGTGTATGAAAGAGCTATGCAAGGGAGCTAGGCAAAAGAATCTTTCAGCTGTCCTTGAAGTCTCCAGTCAAGTACTGAACTTCAATATTAAATGTTCAATTTAAATATCTTAGAATACAAGCCCAGATGTAGTTTCTGAAATTGTTAGCAAAGGCCATTATTACTCCAAGGGAAAAACTCACCTACTTACTATCTTCCCTTATACATCTGATCGCCCAGGTTTTCAGGAATCCCGGTCTCCCAGGTTTTCAGCCATCCCTGTCTCCGTGGTTTTCAGGCGTCCTGGTCTCCAACAATCTATTTGGTTGGCAGATTCAAAAAATTTGGTTTGCATTTTGGCACAGGGATTTGAATTTGGGAATCTTGAATCCTTGCCCAGGATTCAAGGATTCGGTTAGGCCATCCCTAGTAGTTATAGAACCCAATGGATGTTGCTGGACTGCAACTTCTATTAGCCCTAGCCAACACAGCCAATGGGAGGGGGGGGAATGCTGAAAGTTGCATTGCTGTCCCTGCACCAGATGACTTTGGGGCCCTTCTCTCTTATCACTAATCTGCCTCACAGGCAAAAATCTGCCTCACAGGAAAAAAATCCCAATAATAAAATGAAGGATATATGTAACATCATCACAGCTTTTGAAGATTCAAACACTGGCTGAAGTAGAATTTAGGAACAGAAGGCAAGGCTTCCAACAGCAGCAAGGAGTGTAAAATGCTGCTTAGCATCCTTTGAAACTGCAGCCCGGTTGGACCATGAGACATGATATTGTTCTTTTTCTTGTCCTTGAGGCGCCTCACAGTTGGGTAATTAGGAGGAGGGGGAAGATGCATATAAAAGAAGATGCAAAATAGGATAGGAGGACTCCTCCCCAGCTCAGGAGACAGAATGAAGTTGATACAGGTACGTGCAAATGGTAAGGGCCAGCTGCACTAGCTGAAGGTGAGATGTGTGTATGGCTCACGCACAGAGGCACTATTTGTAGGATAGTGTGAGCCGTGGTGATTTCAAGTCAATGGAGATGGTTTGTTCTTTTGAATGTGGGATGAGTGCAGCACTGAAACTGATGAATGGAAACAGTAAGAAAACAGTTCTTGGCTAACTAGTAGGAAAACCATCCTAACGGTGAAAGCTACTTGATGGATTTGTTTTGGGAGGTTGTGGGCTTTCCTTTACTTAAACATAGCCTCCTATTTGGGATGGTATGCTGCAGTCACTGCATGAGCTGAGCGTTGGACTAGAGGATTTTTAAGGTTCCTTTCAAATCTACCACAATAGTTCTAAGTGTTTCAGGTCAGAAGGGAGACAATACTAAATAGTGGAGTTCTCAACCTTATGCACATCTGTTTAACACATACTCCACTGAATATGGCTGAGCACAGCTGTGCCGGCATGCTTAGTGCTGAGTTGTGAACAACTTTATAGAGGAAGCCATCAACTTGTCAGTCCTAAGTGTGAATACTTGCATGCCTTTAATAGATACTCACAAGGGGATTTAAAAAAAAAAAAATCTTACAATGAGAGCTAGTTTGAGCACTGGACTACAATCCTTGAGAGCAGAGTTCAATTCCTCGCTCAACCATGGAAACCCACTGGGTGATCTTGGGCATGTCACACACTCTCACCGCCTGGAAACCTCCATGATAGGTTCACCTTAGGGTTGCCATAAATCAGAAACAACTTGAAGGCCGACAACAACTTTACAATACTATACTGTGAGCTGCATGTATCTACGTGCCTGCAAGCTGTCTCTCAATTTATGGTGACCCTGCCTATTTCATAGGGTTTTCTTAGGCAAGCAATACATAGAGGCAGTTTCACCATTACCTTCCTGTGAAATACTCTTCTTTGTCAGTTTCCCATCCAAATACTAAGCAGGCCTGATCTTACTTAGCTTCCAAGATCAGATAGGATCTAGTGTGTTCAGAGTCTTTAGGCCTCTATACTGTGGAGGTCGTCATGCTGTAATTCTCCTCATCCACTAACACTGAAATGGAACAAGTCCACAGTCAAAAGATGTAGGAAGACAAGGCCTAAAATAAGGGGGCCATTTCAAAACATGGTGGCAGCCCGGTTCTGCTTCTAACTCTTGTGGTGGGCCTTCAAGTTGTTTCCAACTTTTGATGACCTTAAGGCAAACCTATAATGGGGTTTTCTTGGCAAGATTTGTTTAGATGGATTTTTGCCTTTGCCCTCCTCTGAGGCTGAGAGAGCGTGACTTGCACAAGGTCACCCAGTGGGTTACTATTGTCAAGCAGGGACTTGACAGCAGGGGCTTCAGAATCATAGTGCAACACTCAACCCACTACGCCAAGTTGGCTCTTTAAAGTTACATTACGTTATTGATTAAATACCACTGATAAAATACTAAATAAAAAACTGTGTGCTAGAAATGCTTTTTGTTTATCTCAGTGACTTCATACTCAGTGCGCTAAAACACTGGAAACAGGTTAATACTTTAATTCTTACTGTGAAACTGAACAAATAAAAGTGTATGATTTGTCCTTATACTACCCCATTTCTTTTAAATGGAGTGGCCTGTGTGATGAAAATTTTACCAGGCCAATACAGCTGCTATTAAAAATCTGGCAACCTGGAAGCATACTGGATTATAACTCTCATTATCCACACCCAGGATTGCTGTGAGCTCACAGATACCAGAAAAGAGGTGGCTGACCTAAAGTATCTTCATCACTGCTATAAACTTGGGATGGAGGGGGAAAAATTGCCAGCATATTTATGCATACGGAGCTAACAGAAACTGACATCCAGCTATTTTTAATTTCAAAAACAAATGAACAGCATTCAGCATGGAAAGTGTTTTGAGGTCACACCTCCCAAAATCCCTCAACCAGTATGGTCAGTGACCATGCTGGATGGGTGACGGTGGGAGCTATAGCCCCCAAAAGTAATTTTCCCAAGGTCTGATTCAGTCTAGAACCTTTTGTTCTTCAGATTTTTTTTTCACCTAAAACTCCCATCATTCCCACCCAGTGTTAGGGTTGTGGGAGCTATAGGCCAAAACAGTTGCAGCTGTGACTATTCTTTCAAGAACTCTGACCAACCAAATCTGTCATCCTTTCCTGGAATTCATTTAAAACTAGTCTGAAGATTGTGTTTTCCTGGATCATCTTGACTATGATGCCTGGGCATCCTGTTGGGATGCCCTCAATATTAAGTAATGGGATATGTAGTCCAGTATAATGTAATAGACTGCTTGTAGCTAAAGAAGCCTAGGTATCAGGGACCATTAGATAAACACTTGCTAGGAATGTGCTGATAAGCACTGCTTGGCTTTCATGGCTTCAGGGTCTCTTGGCAAAGGGGGAAGGAACACTGGGAATCTTAAATTCATGTATTTCCTTTTGAACCTCAGTCTTCTCATTAACATCTATTACGTGTACTTTACTCCAAAAAAGAGTGCTTATGCATTGTACTATTTGCGTGTGTGGATTCAGTTCTTGACAGAGTGAGAAGACTCAAGAAAAATTTTAAACCATGTTACAAACATTACTCCCTTGATTTCTCCACCACCACCACTTGGTAACTTCCTATAGAATCCTGGGACTTGCAGTTTAATTCTCAGTCAGAAAGCTCCAGTACCTCACAAAACTATAAACTCCAGGATTCCATAGAGCTACAACTAGGTAGTGTGAAAGGGATAGGGGACTCCCCCTAGCCTTGCTCTCCAGGCTTCCTCAATACTCATTTCTCCTCTCTTCTACTCTTCCTGTCTAGGGAAAGAAGCCTTTGGTTGCAGCATTCTTACTCTTGGCTGCCACTCACTGTGCCAGCCGCAGAAGCAGCAGCCTGGCCTGCCACCCTGTGAATGCCACCATAGCAGCTGAGAAAGATGATTGTCCCGTCTGCATGACCATCACCACCTCCATCTGCAGCGGCTACTGTGAGACAAGGGTGTGTATGTGCGCATAAGGGAAGAAGATTGGGTGGGAGAAGATTCTATCATTTCACACAGACATATACAAATGATAGAATAGGCCTGTAGAAGCTGGCACTGACACTATCAGAAGGGTAGCACCAGAAGCCTCTTTTTTTAACTACTTCCCCTCCCCAACACACATTACCAAGGTGAAGCTGCTCACATACAGTCTCCCCCGCTTTCTTTTACCTGCCCACCTTTTGCAGGAGATGTTGTGGAAGACTATCCTCTCATCTTTCAACCAAAGAGTCTGCACCTACAAGGAGGTACGCTACGAGACCATGCTCCTGCAGGGATGTCCAGCAGGCGTCAACCCGTCCTTCACATACCCTGTGGCTATCAGCTGCCACTGTGATCTCTGTAAGATGGATTCCAGTGACTGCACTGTTCAGAGCACTGGGCCCAACTCCTGCAGCAACCAAGTCATCTTTGCTTAATAAAAAGTGGTGGTGTGGGACAAATAAATGCCCTCAAGATCTCTCTAGAGTGTTTCTGTTGATGGACACAAGAAAGTCAAGACTTACAACCGTCTTTACCTACCCTATTCCCCGTTCTCTTTCAATTCTCTAACAAGTTAAATACTATCTTCCTGAAAGAACCCAGATTACTTCTGTTCTAAATATCTTCCTCTTCTGTTTTAGCCCACAAGGTCAAATTATTGTTATGTGCCTTCAAGATTTATGGAGATCTTATTATAAGATTTTTGTGGCAAAATTTATTCAGGGGGCTTGCCAGTGTCTTCCTCTGATACTGAGAGTGTGTCAGTTACCAAAGGCCACCCAGTGGGTTTTCATGGTTGAGGAAGGATTCAAATCCTGGTTTCCTGGAGTCTGATTCCAAAAGCCAAACCACTACACTATTCTGGCTCTTTTTGTAAAGACCAATGGTAACTCCTGAAGAGATTCCTGGTTCTAATCCCCATTTCCTAACCTTTTTTCTAAATACCTATACCGCTGTACAAAGAAAATTCAGGTTTCAGGAGGGAAAAAAATCACAATGAAGCAATGCTAGGAAAGAGTGGATTTGAATGTATCAAATACACATTGCAATGCTTTGGGTGGCATTTGAGTGGGGCAAGGAAAGAAGCACAGAATTCTTTAGGGCACCATGTGATGAGGGCTGGATGACACAGGAAAAGGGGAAAGGAGGAGAGGGCAGGCTTCCTGAGATGTTGCAAAAAGGAAGCCTGGTATAGGACAGCTTTCAGTTTGTCAATGCTTAGGGAGGCAAAACCAAGTTTGTATACCCCAAGACCCAGTGTGGCCTGACTGATCCAGTAAATGACACTGAAAAATAAAAACTGGAAGCAGCTGGAACTTCCAACTTTTTAAAAAGTTTCTGGGCTTTCCAGGACCCTGTGGCATAACTGCTGTTCCTGGAAGCCTCCAGAAGTGGAGGAGGAACCATTTGGGGACAGAAATATAAGTGGGAAGGGAGATATGGCCTATGGAGGTTTACCTGTGGACTGCACTTTGCCCATTCTTGGTTTAGAGAAGGCAGAACCATCTTCCTACATGTCTCTCTTGTATCATCAGTTAGAGACATCTTCCCAAGCTGGCTCTTCATCCTTTGAAACCATGTAACTACATAAAAAAATCCAACTTCTGACACTCCCAGGACCTGGTACACAGTTTTTCACTGAAACTCATGGGATTTCCATTTCTTATTTAGCAAAACACTCTCCCAAGCAACCTTTCAGTTCTTGGCCCTCCTGAATTCTCTGAAGAACCACATGAAAACTTCTCAGTCTATGCTGAAGCTTAGTATTCCTGGACTCCTTCCCCAGTTCTGCTGAGTGCACCAGAGATCATTAGTATTTCAGAAATGGATGGAGAGGAGGACAGACAGAGGAGCTAGCATGGTTGCAGTGGAGCAGAAAATCCTTTCAGGAAGCACCAGGACATGGAGACATGTGGACGACATCTTTCTTTTTTTTTTAACAAGTAGGAAAAAATATTACACACAACAGAGAAGGGATCAGTAACATTATCCAGAAAGGAATCACCTCCCCAGTATAGGAACCATCTCAGTGCTAAATGACACTGGAGCAAAGACCTTGTCCACCATCAGATGAGGTCCCTGAGAATGTCATCCTCCATCAGGCTGGGAGCTGGAACTTGCTGCAGGCCTGGCTGGGGTACAGGTCCTCGGGGACCTGGGTTCATCAACATCTGACCTGGGGGAAATATGAGGAAGGGAATATTACAGGTAAAAAGGAGGAAGTGCTTTTTTCCCCCGAAAGGGTGGGGAACCTACACCCCAAATGCTAGATAAGGCTTCTGTGATTTCCATTAATTCTTCCTCCTTTCCAATAAATAATGCCAGAAACCTTGTAAGTATGTGCAATACTTATAGAATACACACACAGAGACATAGCTAAAAGCAGCAATTGTGCATATTCAATTGCCCTCCCTGCTCCCAAGAATCATAACCATACTTTTTGTGTTTGTCAGTGGATCCCAATGTAGGTATCTGGAGCTTTTAAGAGACAGTAATACTCCAGTACTTTAGGATGATCTTCCTCAAACAGGAACCCCTCTTGGCTACAACTGCCATCACCCCTGGCTAGCATAAAGAGGGCACCAAGTTCAAAAAGCCCTGAGCTAGACATTAGGTTCATTTATTTACAGCAGGTTTGATTTAAGTAAGAAGGTATACAGAGTGCTCTTTTCTGGCATGACCTCCACATGCATGAATGTGAGGTCCTGTGAAGCATCGCATCCCATTATAGTCAATGGATGTGACGAGCACACACCCACACTACCATAGTCCAATGACTGCTATGAGACACAACCCTCGCTTTTTTTGTTTTTACATGGTTCCTGGAACAGAATCCCTGTATATATGACAGGTGTGCTGTAATACAATTTAATTGCTCAGTTAAGGCACATGCATGCTTGTATGTAGTTCTTCACATGACTTCTTTCTACTTAAAGTAAATGACTCTTGATTGGTTGCGGGGAGGGAGAGAAGATCATGGGCATTTTTCTAAAACAACAGAGATCCTTCTCTAACTCTCAATGCAGATGCTTCTGGGGCAGAACAGTTATTCCTCTTTGCAGGCTTTTGTTATTTTACACAAATGTAGCATATTGTACCTTGCAATGATGGCCGTGGTGCCATCTGGGACGGCCACTGTTGTCCGGGGGCTTGGTGCATGAGGGGCTGTCCAGGGAGTTGGAGCTGCTGCTGTCCTGGAGGCTGATGCCCCAAAGCCTGCCCCATGGGTTGGTGTGGTAACATTCCTGGAGAGCCCTGCTGGAGGTGGTGGAGGGGCTGCTGGGATTGAGGAACTCCAGCTTGGGGCTGTACACAAGGGAAAATGTGAATGAATACCAGATGAGACTGTGGAAAAGCCATCCACACAGTACAAAGAAGGACAGAACCTTGAACAAGTGCTCATGCAAGAGCTGTGCTGGGTCACACCAGAGGCATATTGATTCCAGCATTCTCTTCCAATAATAGCCAGTTGAGATCCCAACAGGAAGCTCATGGGCAGGACACGAGAGCATCTCCCTCTCACATTTCCCAACCATTAATACCAAGAAGCAAACTGCCTCTGATATGGGAGGTAAGGTGCAGTCAGCAGACCTAGTAAGCATTCACAGCTATCTTCTCCACTAAGTTATCTAATCTCCCTTTAAAGCCATCAAAGACAGACTATCTTCACATGTTGTCACAGCAAATTCTATGGTTTTGATTAGGCACTGGGTGAAGAAGTATTTCTTTTGCCTGTCCTATCTTCCCATTCAGTTTTATCAAATGACCCCACATCCCAGGAGAAGAAAACAGGTCTCTACATCATGTACCATTTTACCTCTTCTGTCAAGTCCCCTTACTTTTTCCTAAATTAAAATACCCCAAATGCTGTAACCGTTCCCTTGTAGGGGGAGCTGCTCAAATCCCCAAGAGATTTTGATACTCTTTTCTGCAGCTGTCACTGACACAACAGACATGATGCAAAGAAGAGGGTTTAGGCTTGTTCTCTCCTGCCTCAGAAGACAGAACTAGGTCTAATGGTTTTAAGTTACATTTTGACTGAACATCAGAAGGAACTCCTTGATCGTGAGAGCAATTTGGCAAAGTAACCAATTGCCAAGATTGGTGGTGGGATCTTCTTCTCTGTATATCTCCAAAAAAGAGGCTGCTGGGGATGCTCTAGTTGGAGATCCTGCATGGAGCTGGGGGTTTGACTAGATGGCCCATAAGGCCCCTTCCAAATCAATGCTAATTATACACTCCTTATAGCCTGAGTCTCCATCCTAAACCTTACTGTCTTAGTTTCAGGATGAACTTCAAGTAAAGAAGCCCTTACGCTGGGTCTCAGCTCCTGTCCACATTCTGGGTCCCTGTCAATATTCTGGAATGCTAACAAAGCCCCCAGCTACTAGGGTACAGTTTTTTCATATCAGAATGCAATTCCACTTCTTTCACCCACATGACGAACCAGATTGGCACATTGCCATGCCTTCCTTGAATGAAAAAAAATGAACAAGTCTAAGGAGGATTAAGAACTGAGTCTATTGTGACCTTGGAAATTACACCAGAGGCCTCAATTTGCTCTGTTATCCTGATGGACAGGACAGGATGTGAGAGGAAGTAGGGAGACTAGAAAGGGATACAGCCATTTGCACAACCTTGTCCTTGGATCTATGGGGAGATGCGCCCTCTCAGTAACACTCTTCCTCCACTGAGGGGGAAGAAAAGAATGTAATAAAAGCAGTGCTGGATCAGGCTAAAGGTCCATCTAGTCAAGTAACCCGTTTTCATAGTGGCCAGCTTTGGGATTACTGAGGACAATGACAGGGCATGTATACAGTAATACCTTCCTGCTCAAGTTCCCCAACAAAATGTATGTGGAGACACACTGGTCTCACATCTCTGATACTGGTAATACAGGGCCATACTATCCTGAGAATGAGTTAATACACAGTTTTCATGACTACTAAGTTATCCTCTACTTTGAATCTTAGTGACTATTAAGATAATTTGAGGAAACAAATCCCTCAAGTGCACTGTGCATTGTCTGGCAAACTAGTTCTGTCATTCCTTGCCTAGGCTTCTGAGAAAGGAGAGGATTATGGAGATTACTCTTTTCTTCAGGGTTAAGTGGCAGACTCTCCTACTGCCTCCCTGCCCCCCCCCAAAGTTCCATTTCTTAGCTGTGTGATCAGTTCTTCCAAAAGACAGTTCCTTGGCCAAGTGAAAAAGGAAGCCTTGGGAGAGAAGAGGGAGATAGCACTTACCGGTTGCTGGCTGAGGAGGAGGTTTCGGAGCTGAGGATTGGCGGCTGGGTTTTGGGGCCTAAGCATGGCACCCCCTTGGGTAGCCTGTGGCCCAGTCT
>CAOLHI010005537.1:0-65218 GCA_948474755.1 Ctenosaura bakeri
TCTGCTAACTTGCAAATGACCCCAAGTTTCATTATTTAGTGTACTGTTCCACACAGACAATCAGAGATCAACATAAAACTACTTTAAGTTGAGGAAGTCTTTCTCTTCTTTATTGATGTTTTATTGGCTTTCTAGATAATGGGGCAGTGGTGAATAAATGCAATGGCACATGTGGCTCTTGTCTTAAATTCTATACTGACCTCTTTCTAACTTGTGTCTTTTGAAGCGATGTGGTGAGGTAGAAGTCTTGGATGAAAAAGAATCCATTTCTTCAGCGTCACTTGCTGGATCCAGCCTTCCTATATTTCAGAATGTCCTCCTTAGGTTTTTAGACACCCAAGCCCCCTCATTATGTAAGTATCAAACTATCTCTGTTCCCAAATAGGGTGAAATAGCTTGACCTTTTGTCTACCGTAGTTACTGGATTAGTTCTGCTTCATTATTACATGGATGTGTTAGTACAAGGCTTTATCTTTCCAAAACATTCTGTTTTGGGAACTTAAATCTGAGCAGTTTTGCCTTCAGGCAGCTAAAGAGCTCCTTAATTTAACTTATATTAGAAACCAGAGAAAAATAATCTGTCATATTTAGCTAGTTAGGGCATAGAGGGGGAAAAAAAGCATATGTTTATTTATGAGGACAGGTCTCTGCTGTAATGAGTTCACTATCTAAAATTGGATGTAAGGGGAACAGAATGTAACTCTGACTGTGGAATCCTATTGAGGCATGGAAGTTGAAATAAAAGTTGTAAATGGAGCTGGAAGATCCCCTTCCCCCAGCCGAGGCTTTGGCCTCTCCACCATGTGGAAATAATTGAGTCTATGTTGTGGGTCAGCTTGAGATATTTATGGAAACTTACATTCTATACTGCATTATCCAGATATTGTGAGATGTGCCAGTACCAGTGTTAGAACATTATCACCAGCATCCTGAACAGTAAGTTGCTGGATCAGGCTCTTCTCTAGAACAGAAATTGTATACTTGTTTAGTTAAAGTAGGACTTTTGGAGAGCATAAGTACTTCCTTAACAATGATGTTCTCTTAAGAATAGTTAATCCTGGCTTTCCTTCTACATAGGAAGGAAGAAGGGGCAGCTGGTAGGAGGGACAGAACTGATCCCAGGGATTATGGCAGTAAATTATGTAATAGGATTTACAAGTCCCAAATACAAGTTTGTTGCGTGCAATATATTACCCTGTCAATCTGAGGGAGAGATTACTGGTAATTTTCCTTTTTAAGTGCTACGTCTGAAATCTCAATGCTTTATTTTGGAAAAAATACAGATTAGCTCTGTTTATTAACTTTCAAAGTGGTAACCATATTAACATGTTTCAGTATAAAAACAGAAGGAAAATGTAGTCTTGTGATGCCTCTAAAATTTATTTAACCATATGTTTTTGTGGACTTGCCTCTGAAGATTATATTGAATTAAAAATTATGCTGAATCCTCTGACTTGCCTCAAGGAAGGTTATGCTGAATTAAACCGATAGGCTTTAGAGGTTCCACGAGACTACCTTTACCTTCCCTTTCAATCTTAAAATGAGTTTTATAAAACAAAACAAAAAATTTGCAGCTGATTTTCAGTGAAGTGTGCATAGACCCGTAAATCTTCTTACTGTAGCTGAAGCTGAAAGAATTCTTAACAAGATAATAGTCACTGAAAATTTCATGCGTTCTCCTACGGGTTGTGAACAATTAAGCCGCCTAGCTGTTTTATCTGTTGAGTGTGAATTTGAAAGAGAAATTTTGAATAGACGATTCATATTTTTTTAAAATTAAATATGCTAGAAAAACAAAGACTTTCTATGATTTACAAAAGGTTTGCAGCAACATTGATCAAACAGAAGAAAAAATAATTAAAGAAATCAAAACATTAGCAGAATTTTCAGGACCTTCCAAACAGTTAGAAAATAGTCAGCCAGCTTTGTAGAACTTTTTACAAAGTGTGTCGGAGGGAAAGGACGAAGAGGAACTGTTCAGGGCATAGTTGTGGTAAAATTTCAGCTTACATGGGCTGTTGTACTGATGATGTGAATAAAACAAGTAAGCATGTTTTGTGTCTAAAATAGCAGTTTATATGATTTTAATTTTAACAGAAGGAACGTATTCAAGTGGACATTAATGAAACGGTAATTATTTCTCTGTTGGTAGCTGACCCAAACAGTGAATATGAGAAGATGGAGTTTGTAAACCTGGTGCTGCTTTTCTGTGAATTTATACGGCATGATGTTTTCTCCCATGATGCTTACATGTGCACTTTAATATCACGTGGAGACTTTGTCACTACGGCTTCTAGGTCACGCTCACCAAGTGAGGAAAATATGGATGAACAGTATACTAGGGAGCAAGATGTGAAGCTTGAGGTGAGAAAGCTGTTATATTGTGTTTCTTTCCTTCATCTGGATCAAAAATGAAAAACTGATGTCTTGCTTTCTGCTCCTAAAACTTTGTTCAGAACTGGATTATTGAGAAATCATTGTTTTGGTCTCAAATTTTCGGTGGAAAAAAGTAATGTAGCTTTGAGTAAATAAGCATGCGGGTGGATCTTGTAGCACCTTTGAAACTAACTAAGAAAAAGAATTTAGTAACATAAGCCTTCATTGGTCACATAAGCTTATACTACCAACTTCTTCCTCTCATTAGGGCTTTAATCACACGAGGCAGCTACATTGCAATTGCAGCAGGATAATGGCATCTTTGGGTAGGACTTATCACATAAAGTCATTTCCCTTCTGTTGTTCTCCCCATGGGAAGACACTTAGAAAGCGTTTTCTTTTTGCAAAGGTAGACATTGATGGATATTTTATGTTTGTAAAAGAAATGCTTTCCAAATGGTTTCCCACCAGAAGACAAACAGAAGAGGAACAATGTCATTTGATAAGTCCCAGCCAAAGATGCTATTATACTGCTGTAGGTATGACATACCTGCCATGTGTGATAATCTCCTTAGCCTCAAAGGTGCTATAGAATTCCTTTGCGTACTGATCCAAACTAACATGACTATGTCTATGAATTCTAACATTAAATAAGATACTGTTTTCTTATGTTATACTGGTAGTGCAGGAGCTTCGGTCTTACTGTCTGTGCCAGTAGTATAATGTGAGCACATGGTACTAATTGCAGATTTTAAAATGGGGCATACTGGTATGGGAAGAAGAAACAGTGTGGGCTCTTTTCATGTATCCCATGGCTTTCTGTGTTACCCTGATAATAGCACAATAATAGCAGATGCCATCACAGTGTCACACAAGATGGAGAATTATATGTATCTTCTTTTTGCTCTTTGGATTGTCAATGTATTTGTTCCTATTCCCAAATGAAATGGATAAATGAGGCAATACCTTTCCACATATGTGTGGAAAAATATCTGACACTCTGAGAGTGAAAACATATGTGGTTCATCATGGTCTATGACTGTTGCAGCAAAGATGAACAAATGAAAAATTCCACCTGGCTGTGAAACCTGATGCATTGCACTTATGTGGCTTTGTTCTTATTAAAGATGAAAGAAGTCATCACTTTTGCATGTTTTATATATCTAAAGATGGAGATTACAAGAAATGATGTATTCTTAAGGCATGGTTGAACCACATTTGGCTTGTTGGGATCCCCCTCCCCCCAAAATATTTTTGAAAACAAAAGCAAGGAGGAGGATGTCCCATGGTGAATAATTCTCTGTAAAATGAGGTATATGTTCTCTGTGCTCCTTATTTTGACCAGTTAATGCCTCAATGTGTGCTTTTGTTTTAATTGACATCACTTCCTGTCACTTCCGGCTTTGTTTTTCAGTGCTCTGGGATATCAGTTGGAGTGTGCAGCTAGTGATGGATTGGGGGGCGGGTTGGGGGCACAGATTGGAACAACTCTCACAGCTTTCTTAAAAGATGTGTCCAAGACTTCTTTTATTCTTTAGTGTCTATTAGCTTCTTCTTCCTAGACTGACTCATCTCTGGCTGTAATCCAGTAGTGGCTATCCATTCAATGGAACAAATACTTCTGGAAGAACAGATCCCTTGGATCCCTTGGGATCTCTCTATGTGCTCTTGAAACTGCTCTGGAGAGTTGGGCTGTGAAACAAACTTGGGGCTGTGCTGGATGGTATAGCGAAAGGGAGAGGAGTGGGAATCTCTGCTTATGTGGTGTTGGGTCTCAGCCATTACTTGGAATGACAGGAATCTGCATTTTCAGTTTTCATTTCTCCAAGATTTAATTTCAGCAGCAGGGCAACCTGTTGTGAGTATTGATCCTGTATATAAATTGTAATTTGTGGTGGCTTCTGGGAATACTTATCTCTCAAGGAGTTCAGATGGTTTTGCTTTGGTCTTTCTCTAGTCTGAAAGAAACGATCCCATAGGAAAAGCAGATGTTTCCTGGGAGAGATCACTGATTAAACAATACCTGCAAGCAGTTTCCTTGGGTGCAGTCTTTTGGAGCTTCCTTTCTTTATGTTTTAAGTATTACTTTTTAAATGATCCTTTGTTATTTACATTGGCAGTAAAAAAAAAAAAAGTTATTTACATTGTCCTGTATATTTTAACCGACAATTTGTATTTTGCTATTTTAAACTGGGTGGTTTTTATCTTAACAGTTTGTGACCAGTCCTCCAGGGTTTACTGGTGTTTCTTTTTCTCTTCAATGATCATTAGGAGCATAGTATTATGGAACATATGTACATTGACCCAGGAACTGCTAATATTTTTGATGACGTAGACAAGAATGACTTTAAGACAGACTTTGGTTCGGAATTTCCAGTAGGTTTAATTTCTGATTTTTTAAAAAAGGGTTCTATTCCTCATTTTGCTACATCCGCCAGCATGATCTAACACTTGGGACTTTCTCTGACCAATATTTCCCACATTTCTTTTAGTATTATCAAAGATTTCACTTTTTTCCTTCATAGTCAACTTTTCTTCTTTGAAACAGAATCACGTTGTTAGGCTTACAAAAACTGTCTCATCTGTTTCCACTGTGGTAACTTTGATACCACTTCCACTCTGATCAAAGCTTCACTGTCATGAATGCACCATGAGCACTCAAGCATGACCTCATATCCTTTATACTTTCTGATCTGTTGTATTGAACCATTTTATTGCTCAAAATGCTAGATCAGCTTTTGTTAACCTTTCTGACAATGCTGGCTTTTATTATTCGCATATTTGTTCAGGTGATGTGGATCAGCACTTAGGAAAAATGTGCTTTTTGGACAGCAGTTCCCAGAATTCTCCTAGTAGGGGTTCTGGGAGTTATACTCCAAAAGAGTAACTTTCCCATGTCCTGGTATGTATGTATGGGAACAACTACTGTATTACTACAGTGAATATACACAGATATAGAATCCTAAAGTATTCTGAGCATTATATGAGCTCTTGAAATGGGCACTGTGGATAGTGTCTCTTTTGTGATTAGAAAGACCATCTCTACCCCTTCCCTCAGGACCATAATTGAGACCTGTTGAAGAATTCTACCACTTGCTTCAGTCTAATAGAGCATTCAAATATTCAGTTCATCATGGGCTGGACTATTCTGAACATTAGGACCAATGTCAGGCCTGTGAAATGACTTCAGATAGCAAAACTTGATTTAGAAAGGTACAAGGAAGGAACTGGATTTCTGAATCCAGCCAGATGGCTAGGGAATAGCTTACTTAAAATAGTATGTTGATTGAGCCATGCTCAAAGATGTGTTAGGACTATGCCATCTATATGTACCTTGAGAAATGGGAAGAGTGGGTGTGTGACTCATACCTCCTCAATGTTAGTAGTTCCCTGTTGTGTCTTCCTCCAGTCTGTAGCCTAGGAGCTGATCCAGGAACTAGAGAGAAATTTTTTTACATGGGCCACCAGATCATGTTGCTCTTCATTTGAATAACTAGAGAGAACAAAAAAGGTCTGATTCCAGAGCAAATTTATTTGAAAATTAGATTGATTGAAATTATAATATGTTGTGCTTTCCCATATGCTCTAGGAGTAGGAGAAAAGTAGAAAATAGGTTTAATTATTGCATATTTGGAACACTGAGATTTATTTTTCATTGGCAGAAATCAGAATAGCTGATAATCAAAATGATTTTTTGACAAAGAAATAAATATAGAATTGATCACACCATAAACCTAACAGATATTTCTGTTCACAATATTAAACATTTCTTTTACATGGCTTAGATTTTTTCTCCAATACCTGGGGAGCCTTGTGAGAATTTGAGTTCCATGTCCCTACTTGATAGAAGACTTTCAATGAACAGTGAGAAATCTATGAAGAGGGAGAAAGTGAGGGAGCTGATTTTTCCATCAAACTACAACCTCCTTCGCCATTTGCAATATGCCACACATTTTCCTATACCTCTGGTAAGTAATATTGGTTCATTTTTGAAGAGCTGATGCATATTTATACACATGTATTCCTTCTCTATGTTTTCTAGGAAGCAAAGTCCATAAAATTCAAACATCCAAGGAAGTGTTCCATTCTAGCTAGGATTATGAACTTAATAAATATAGTTGGCTCTCCATATCAGTGAAATACATCCATGGAGTCAACCAACTACAGCTTAAATATCCTCTCCCCCCCAAAAAAAATCCAAAAAGCAATTTTTTAAAAAAATTAATTAAATTTAACATTTTATGTGAGATTCCATTTACTACATAACGGGACTTGAGCTATCATGAATTTTGGTATCCACCTGGAACCAAACCTGAGGACCCATTGTATGAATTTACTGGACTGAGGCTAGAGTTATTGCATTATATCCAATAGGAGTGGTCATAACTAACCTTTCTTGGTGTAAGGATGGATGGATGCGTAGATGGATACGTACATACGTGTGTGTACATATATACAAATACAGATTATGTTTAAATATATGCACTACACATTGTGTCTCAAGCATGTCAGGTTCTTCAAACTGATGTTATCTGCACATGAATAATACCTGTATTCATTCTTGGGTCCTTTTTATGCTGGCTACTTTTTCCTGTGCAGAGTATTCCTAACACAGGATCTCTGCTCTTCCTAAGCATACATGGTAAGTTACTTATGTGGCATGTGTTCCTAATGTGTTCATGAATTGTACTGTTTCACAATCTCTATTTAAAGAGAAAATTAATAATTCTACAGTATAAAAAGCTGCTAACACTGTTTTGATCTTATATGCGTGAACTCTAGTGAGCAGAGAAAACCTTTGCAATCCTACAACTTTCAGGGTGGATTTCCTTTTCTTCTTTTTGAAGCATAATTAGAAATCAGAGAAAGCAGAAATCATAGAAATATTTTGAGAAGGCTAGGATCAGGTTCCAGTGTTACTTATGATGAATGTGTTATAAAAATGCAGACATCCCCAGTCTGATCCTTGGTTGTTCCTAGCAGTCCTGAGGGAGAAAAGGACATTGCTCAGTGGTGATACTTAATTCTGATGACTGTTTCCTTTTGGGAACAACAGATGAAAACATTGTTATTTACGTAGACCTGAAAGTGCTGCTCCTCTTACACTGTTGCTTTCAATATGCTCTTGATGCTCTTGATTTTTTTTTTTGTCGCTTCTTGGAGCTTTAATTCTTGTATTCAAGAGGTAATATTAATTCATAGTGTTTTTACTCACTGTGAATCACTTTGGGAGTTTCACTGAAAGCCAAAGAGTGGGACATTAAAAATATTATTACCACTACTACTGTCTGAATAACACCAAGGCACAATTTAATATTACATGGTTCTATGTTGTCCTTGCACACCTCAAGAAGCTCTCAATCTTTTTTTAAAAGGTTGAAAAATGTTCAAACATATTACATCATTTAACCAAATGTGATTGAGTTGTGGGAAGGGTAAGAGGAACAGCACTTTCTGTTAAACTCAAAAGGAGCAAAATGCAGTCTGCCTACAAGGCTTGCACAACCAAATTCTAAATAGCCACAGGCACTAACAACCATTCTATTGCCTAAATATATATTACAGGTTTTTCGTGGTACAAAATATATCTCTTTGCTTGGAAAACCAAAGGTCCCTGCAGCCTCAGCGTAAATACATACATTCATTCATCATCTGGAAAAATCTGGAGTCACCTAGTTGAAATGTTAGTATTCTCTGTCTGTTCTCCATCCATCTCCTCATCATTTGGGAGAGCCTTTTTATCTTTTCTTGATCCAAAAGTCTTAGTTATTTTCAGTCTAAATGTCTTTGAAAGGTAAAAATACAAAATAGGGTCAAAACAGAGATTTGAGACACCAAACAGCAGTGTGGCTTCCTTAGCTTTGAACAGTGATTTCCTGACAGAACAATCTATGTCTATGGCTTTGCTTTGGCTCAGAGTATATGGTATCCGAACAATATGGTAGGGAACAAAACATATTATGTAGCCTGCAGTGACTAAGAGTATGTTCACTAGAGCTTTTTTCACATTGTGGTAATTTCTGTTGTATTTGTTTTGACAGAGTAATCTGATTGTGAGGCAATTAGAAATCAGCACCATGGCTGAAAAATTTAGAAATATTGCGGAACATATGAAGTTGGTAAATACATGCCAGTCCTTTCCCACATCTGTTTTGAAATCAATGCAGCCCACAGTTGGTGCTTCTTTGATTTCTCTGATTGGAATTGCCATGTTGGGCACCGTGATAAGAAGAACCATTGCCCACACCACTGCTGATATCATCTTGGCAAAACCAGGTTCCTGGATACGATAGATCTTGCTCCTGTGTATTAACTGAAGGCAACGGTCCATGCTTACAAAGCCCAAGAATATGATTGATAAGTACATGTTGAGGTAGATGAGGGAAGCTGTGACTTGGCAATGGAATATTTTCAGTCTCCATGGGGCAATTCCTAAGTCAACAACAATTTTCACTGGCAAAGCAAGGGTCAGCAAAAAATCTGCTGTGAGGAGGTTAATTAAGTATACACTCATGCATTTGCGTTTCTCTTCTGTCGTTGTGAAGGTCCACAAGGCAAAGCAGCTCCCGATGAACCCCATGAGAAAGATCAAGTAGTAAAAATAAGTAAATGGCTCCATGTCAGAATAAACATTGCAGTCAGAGAAATTGCTTAAGGACATCTTAATTGTCATTCAGGAGAGGGAAATTCTGTGAGCTGGTTTGAAGATTCAAATCTGTGGACACTGGAGAGGAAGACAGGAAAAGTAAAGACATTACTACTTTTTCTGAAAAATGTTAGGATAAATGATCAATTTTATCCTGTCCTAACTTTCCAGATTTTTGAAGATACCCGAGAAGGTTAGGGGAACTCGCATGCCACAGATAGTAGTAGTATTTTCTTTTCTTTTTTTTTTTTTTTAAATTGTGTTGTGACTGAACAAATACATCTGCTTCTGCATAACAAGTGAAGTGTATAACATGCAAAGTTGCCATCATGTCTGCAGCAGTGAGCATATATTTGGATAATTAGATCCTTAGCAATCTTGACTTTGGCTTTTCCATGTTAAGGCATACCTATATACATTGCATATATGGTACATTAGTTAAATGAGCCAGTGGTATAGTGGTTTGAGTGTTGGAGTACAAATCTGGAGACAAATTTCTCCATCCTGTTCCAAGTGTGGGCTGTATCCATCCTAAAATCACACCCAAACTTAGACTGGAAAGGATCCAAATTACTTTCACTGAGAAAACCCTGAAGTTGCAGTATTACTCATTCTGATGACCATACTTTTGAAAAAGAAGATTAGAAATGAATAATTGTCTAGATAGTAAGATCCAACAAAGGCTTTTCAGCAGCCTCACAGCCTCTTCTTTTGAAATGTAATCATCTTTCAAATAAACATTTGCAGCTTGCACTGAACATTTGGACAGCAGTTTGTCTAGCTGTTGTATATCAGACATGATGGATATGAAGTTACTGAACCAATGGCTGGGCTTATATTTTCAAGCACCTTGTTCATATTTCAGGATGAACAGTGAAATTTGTTCATCAGACTATAACAAATGGTTGCTTTATCACCTGTTTAGAACCCTCTTTTTCTATGGAATACAATTTACAGTGGGTAAACAAAATATGCTCAGCAAACTAATTTCGCAAATTGATCACAATGAGTTTCAAAGAGCTCTTCTTCACTATCCTCATCATCAAACAGGCTGTAAAATGGACCCTATGTTTGATCAGATTTCTCCTGAGTCTTTCTTCAGTGTTGTTTCATTCATCTATCCAGTTCTAAAGAATTAAAAATAAAAATAAAATTTTAGTTAATGGATAGCAGATTGTAAAGTGAAAACAGAAGAATCATGTAATTCTGAGAAGGGAACAAATCCTGGGAGAAAGGAGAGAGATAAATTAAATAAATAAATAACAGTGAGCCTTCTACTTTTGCAGGGATTAGAAGTGCAAGAGCCATGTAAAAGTGGAAAAAATGTGAATAAAAATAAAATCATGTATGCTATTTTTCTTTTCTGAGAGCACTTCTCTAGGAGTCTCTATGTCTTCCATTGTGACTCCATGGTCCACTTGGATAGATTGGAAGTGGGTCATAGAATTGTTTTGGAGGGCCAGAGAAAACACTTTTTTTTCATGGAAGGACCAAATAGGGTAAGATTTTTTTAAATAAATAAAATTAAAAATGCTCACAAATAATCAAATCTGCAAGTGCACAACCCATGAGTGTGAAGAGCCAACTATACAACTTTGCTTGAAACTTTCCTTGAAGGAGCTGAGACTATGAATACACTATTGATTACAGTTTGCATTTATTTCATCATGCTTATTTATTTTGAAGCAAATAAGGCTTATTTTATATCATACTTAATGAAAGGAAGAAGAAAGAATTAAGAAAAAAGGAACTGGTTATTTAATTACTTAGGTTATAATGTTTTGTTTTATATGATATTGTACAGGCTATGCAGCATTACTTTTAAAGAAACAAATATTGCCTTAAATGTCAAACACAGGAGTGCTCATATTATCTATTATATAATATTACATTTGCTTTATCGTAGATTTATAATTAAGATAGAAGGCAAGTATTTTTTGCACAGGTTTTTATAATTTTTTGTAGCATTATAATCTAATCTTATGAGAATTAATCTCATTTGTAGCTGTACTGGTAGGAAGAATTGTTATAGTATGCACACTGAAAAGGAAATACTTGTTTTTAACATTTCTAAGAAATGAGAGCAAGCTAATGGTTCCCAGCTGAATAACTATAAAATATGAGCTTCCGTTAAGCATAACAAAGAGATTCTCTGTCAGCCCCACCCCAGTCAGTGTTGTGGTGTTCTTGATGAGCAGAGATAAATCCAGTTTAACTATCACTGAATTGTCAAGTTTATAAGCAAAGATAAGTTGACCAGAAGGGGTGCATCAATTTGCATTTTTCCGAGACCCTTTTAAAAATGATTTCACGTTTAAACAGTCCTTAATGTGCAGGAATATTTTGCTACATGAAAGAGACAGTCATTGAAAGTTGTGATTGAACAAGCAATAACTTTGTTCAAGTATCCTGGTTCATAAAACTAGCTAATAAGAACGGTGCTGGGACACAGTTCTTGCCTTACTGAGCAACCTGTACTATTTCTTAGGTGATTAACACCTTCACTGTCAGAAGCAGCAGTCCTGCATCCTGACATGCTTCAATCCTGTAATCATCTGCTCTCTTCTACTCTTGTAATATTATGATTTTCTTGCCAAAGTTCTGACCCACTTCCAAATGGCAAAGAGGTAACCAAAATAGGCAAAATTAGACAGCTTAAGTTCCTTTGATCACCCCAGATCTCACTCAGGAGAAAGAATAATTTTAGAATCAATGTAAGAATGCCAGTCTCTTTTAGGTGGAGAATAGAATATACTACCTAAAAATTCGTTCCCCAAACCTCCCCCAGTAAAGAATGATAAGCCAGAGCTCAGTATCCATTGTACCTGGTATACAAACAGCTTATGAGAAATGCTGGTCTAAAACCCTTGGTTGTAGGAAGTGGGCCCAAAATCCCACAATTATGAGAAGCCTATCCATCACCCGTTATTTCTTTCTGTTCTTGTAAATGTGGTCGCACAGAGATACTGGTGGGTGTCTTTGGTGAGTCATTTTAACTGGGTTCAGCTAGTGATAAGTCATAAGAGCTTGAGTGGTAAACACTTGAAAAGTCACCAGAAAGGAACATTATTTGCTCATTCTTAATAAATGGGAATTCCAAGTCCAAGCCCTATATGATGTAGTAATTTCTTTAATTTAAATTTAAAAAATCAGATATGGAAAAGCTCTGGATTTTATCTAAGCAGTGGATCAGGAAAAATATCATGCTCCTCTAGTCAATCTCATACTATCCAAGCTTCCATTTCCAGTATTGGGGTGAGGTAAGGGAATTAAAGATCTAGATGTGAAAAATGTAAGAATCTTGCTAGGTGGGACAGACGGCCCTGTTGTTCAACATTCTGTTCAGTAAGTGGACAACCAGTTGCCCATGGGAAACAGACCAGCAGGACATGAGTGCCATTGTACTTCCATGTTGTATTTTCCAGCATCTGATATACACAGACACATTGCTTCTGATTGTGGAGATGACATACAACCATCATGACTGGTAGTCATTTGTGGTCATGAGTTTATCTGTGAACTTTTAAAACTGTTTAAATTTGATACCATAACTTGTGACAGTGAATTCTACTGCTTAACTCTGTGTTCTGTGAAGACTTCTTTTATCTGTCCTGAATAACCACAGTATTCAGCTGTAGTGAATGATCCCACATTCTGGTATTATGCAATAGGGAGAAAAGCTCCTTATCTTTGTTCTCCACATCATAATTTACACACCTCTATCCATTAATAACGTTTTTCCTATGTTAAAAAGACCTATAGACTGAAATCTTTCCATATAGAAGAGTTCCTTCAGTTTCTTTTCTAGACATTTTCTAACTCTTTCAGCACCCTTTTGTAAGACGTGGTGACCAGAAAAGGTACACAGTATTCCAAATATGGTTGCAATATGCAGCATGTAACCATATGATAATAGACATTTTCTTTGTGATGACTGTCAACCCTGCAGACATCTTGGTTACTTGCTACCAGCAAGACCCCATCCGTGAAGCTGGGAAAAGGTTTTTTTTTTTGGTCCCAGCTTTGCCGCTTCATATGCATCACTTTACACTTCCTTACACTGAATTTTCTATTCCATTTTAATGTCCATTTCCCCAATTTGGAAATACATTCTGGATCTCATAATTCACTTTTATTCTCACAACCCTAAATAGTTGTTGTCATCAAAAAATTTGTCCCCCTTACTTCTGCCCCCATATTCTACATTACCTGTTTTCAGAAGTATATGTAATTTAGATTGTGGTTGCCACATTGGGGCATTTGTGTTTAAAAAGTAAAAACACAGAAACAAAAACTAAATACCAATTTCAGAAATGCTGTAATGGATTATTTGTCTGAATCATGTTCAAACTAGTCTAAATTTGCAACAGATTGAGAATTAGAGCCCAATCTGCAACTGCCACACTACTAACAATGAAAGTTTCCATTTTAAAGACTTTTGTGAGGACAGAGCTACTTCTACTGACAACACATTGCTGGTTATTAGTTATCTATACTATAGTGGCAGTTCTTCTCTGCTCCTATAGTTAGATACAATAATAAGTTCCACAAGTAAAATTGATACCGGTGTTTAACTTATAGTCTAATTGGGTCTATGCACCGTAAAATAAAGTTTGACTTTGACTTATAGTCTAACCACTCCTGCAACATTTCCAAACTCTTGTTAGAATATACCACAGTGTCTGCAGTTGAATGCCCATCAGGCTCTGACTGATAACCTGCCATATCTCCATATTAACATCAGTGTGCCCAAAACTTAGCTGTGGTGCTGAGGTACAGACAGAAGGAATGATACATATGGAAAACCAGCAGCATACAAAAATAAGCATATGTGATTCTATCTTCATTACTTGCACGCAATACAGAGATGTGGTGTTTGATGACTTTGGCATATCTCCCTTCCATTTCTACCAGTGGCTTGCCATGCTTTCAGCATGGAGTACCTGTATGATCTTCACTCTTGTTACACATTCTGACAAGTGATGTGCCCCTGTATTTTGTATTTCCTTATGTAATTATAGACATAGTATAGCAGACATAGTTAGAATTTTTAAAGTTACATACCTGCTTTATTAACTGCATAAGTCTTGGAAGCATTCAAAGAAAAAACAGTTACAGGTTCTGTAGTGTTGTCAGGTGACTAGCTCTTTGCTAAGTGACATGCTGACTTTTTCTTCCTTTGCGCAACTGTTTTTCTGGCTTCCTTGGTCTTTATTTAGTTGATGACTTATAAAAGAGGCTTTCTTGTGGCTTTCAGATCTGCTGGCTGACGTACACGAAACCCAAAATCAACTGAAGGTTTATCTGTACATGTATGTGCTTATCAAACTGGTAAAAATTGTTCAAAGAGAATCCATTGTGGAATAGCAACTTGTGGCTAACTGAATTGCTGAAGCAATTTGGTATTATTTTCTGTATTTTTGCAATAAACGGATGTGTGTGTTTGGGGAAATGTATTTTTAGAAGGAGAAGGAAAGAAATTTTACTGAGACTTTAAAAATTTGGAAGCAAAAGTTATTAGGAGAGAAACTGAACAGGAAATCAGTTTGTAATGAGGAAACATACTATGTGCACATGGAAGACAAAATTCATAGACTCAGAGTTGGAAAGGGAACCATAGGCTAAAGTCCAACTACCTGTTTAATGCAGGAGCTAGAGCATCTCCAGTATGTCCATTTTTTTTTTTTTTTTTGAGACATCCAGAGAAACCTACCGCCTTCTAGGTAATTAGTTCCGTTGCCCAACCATTCTTACCATCAACAAGTTCCTTCTAATATTCAATTGAAATCTACTCTCCTGTAACATAAAACCATTAGACCTGATTCTACCCTCTGGGGCAACGAAAAACAAACATGTATCCTTTAACATGTATCTAAAGGATATTTATAAAGGGAGCAATTATGTCACCCCTCAGCCTTCTCTTTACCAGGCTAAACATGCCCAGTTCTCTCAAACTTTCTGTATATGTTTTATTCACCATGCCACTTGTCATCTTTGTTGCCCTTCTCTGAATCTGCTCCAACGTGTCTATGTCCTTTTAAAATGAGGGGGCCAGAACTAAATGAGTATTGTGGATGAGGCCTGACTGATAACGAAATATAGTGGGACTGTTATTTCCTTTCACTTGGAAATTACCGTTCTATTAATTCAGACTAAAATATTATTTGTCTTCTTTGCTGCAGCATCACACTGCTGTGGCGTGTTTAATTTATGATCAACAATAATCCCAAGTTTCTTTTTACATGTACTACTCCTAACCCATATATCCTATACCTGTGCATTTGGTTTTTGTGGCCCAAGTGTAGAATTTTTCATTTATCGTTCATTTGTCTTTCATTTGTTGTCTTTAAAAAAAGGCCTTGCTGAAAAATAAATGTATTCATTTTATTTTTATGCAAATTAAAGCATGTATTGTTCATGTCTATATGTCTTGAATACAAATATATTCACAGAAGTCCAGGAACCCAAGCAAACCATTCTTTTCATTCAGAATACCAATACAAAAGTCCTCTAGGCCAGCTATGGCTGTTCATGTCGGTTTAGATATGCTGCAGTATAGAAACTAGGCCATAACCATGCTGTGTGGGGCAAACTAGCTGTTACAAATTGACCCAATTCAGGTGGACAAAGATTACACATGTCCTGATTTGCATTGATTACAGTTTAATTGTAGACATTTGGCACTACCCCAAGAACCGTGCAATTTGTTTGACACATTCAAGTGACTTTTGACTTTTGTTCCTTGAACAGCATCCCCCGCCACATGTAACATATAACAAGACCAGGGATAGTTTCAAAAGTAATTGGAGATACAACCATTAAAGGGAGAGGGGGAATAGCACTGGATAGGTGTGACTTCTTGGGCTCACTATTCAACAGTGTTTATTTGGATCTCATTTCATCCAACTATAAATAAATAAGCTACTCATTTCAAATATGAGGTCTATTTAAAGCAATGATATCTCATTATAGAAAATGCCCATAATGCAAACAATGAACTTACTGGTTCCAGAATCAGCAAATAAATCTGTTGCACTCTGCTTGCACACTCCTTATTTGATTTCCTACTGCTCATGCTGACTGGGGCAAGGGGGAAGTTCTGGGAGTTGTCCAAAAAACTTTTCAACCTCCAATATGGATGTATAGAATATTGTGAGTTGGTCAGTGCAGCTGGCAGGGGCTTCATCAAGACCAACATGGGTTTGTAAATCTGCCATGCTGGTGCAGGATGTTATAGAAGAAGAAACACTTCTTCCACTTTCTTGAGACATTTCTTATGTATCAGAATGCCTGGCCTTTAATAAGAGCATCACAGTCTCCTTTATGAATATGTTTGACATGTATACACACACACATACACACTCCTTTGCTGCATATTTTAGAGCTGGCTTAAATGGTGGGAGTGCAGAGCTGTTTTGAAGAAAACTGATGCCAAGTGAGTGAAGATAGCTTTACCAAACATAGAATGGTTAGATGTATGTTAGTGATATTGTATAAAATGAAGCTGGAAAAGGAAAGAGGAAGCGGTTTGCTGCATGATGAGTTTGTGCTGAATAGTTTGAATGATATGGGACTTTTAAGAGCAAACATTGCAGTGTTTTAAAGCGAAATGAGAACTACTTAAGACACACAGGAGTGGAAAACCTGAAAGGAACAAGAAATGGGGATATGAAAGCGATGGTGCCACATGAGCACACTGCAGTACTGGAAAGAGAGATACCACGGGGCTATTTGACAATTGGTGGAAGGAGATCTGGGTAGATAATAGCTCTGGAGAGGCAGAAGGAGAAGGTAAAAAGGGCAAGTGAAAATTCACAGATGATTTTCTTCTTGGTATAATTTAAGCATGTAGATTTTATCCCATGGATGAGTGCAGTAAAATAGAAGGAAAGGTTGGAAGAGGAGTTTGGGTGGGAACTAAAGAGGGAATTCTGAGGCAGAAGTAAAATGATTTGGGTACAAAAGAAGAAGATCAAGTCTGAAAAACTTGTCCATGATTCTGTTGTGAACTTTGCAACAGGTAGAAGCATGGGAAGAACAGTGTTAGGAATTAGTATGTTTAGTATGGATCTGAAGCCAAAAGAAGAAGGGGTTAACAAAAGGCAGAATAAAAAACGACAACAATCATATATCATGGAAACAGTGCAGTGCTGCAAATGATGCTATTGCCAGTCTTATTTTTCTAGCATAAACTGTGGACAATTGTACGATGCTGGTGAGGAGGACAAACAGTGGAAAGAGGATAATTGGCAGGTAGCTGGAAGTAGGATGTGTATAGGAGCAGCAAGATAGTACAATGGAGTCAGAAGTGGGTGTTTGCCCCATAATAATAAATCTAAAAAAATTGCCTCAATGTACCATTATTTTTGAAATGTCTCTATTAACTGTCCCCAGATCTAACCATTTGCTCATCGCCGCAGCACGTTGTAAATAGCTTACTATCAGAATTTATGAAATAACAACTGTTTCACAAATTACATTTGACTTTCGTGATCGGGAGTTTTCTAATTCCTCAGATGTCCTCACTTTGAGGTGCAGTTTTTGATACAGTCTTTGCTTGAAAGGTTGGCAAAGGAATACATAAATAATAGGATCAAGGCAAACATTTGCAGCTGAGAGGAAGAGAGTGAGTTCTTTTACATAAAACAGAATGTTTTGTACTTCACAGCTGTATTGTGATGAAGCTTGGCTTAATGTGTAGGGAATTCTGCCAATGTGATATGGAACAAAACAAATGATAAATACAAGCATGATGGTGAAAATATTTCTGTTGGCTTTTTTCTTTGCCAGTGTGGTATTTTTCTTGAACTTTTGATGGGAAAAATATATCTTCCTTGCTATAGAACTATAGAAGACTATTAAGAGAATGAACACGATCCAAAAAATTGCTAGGCATGTGTAGTTTGAAGCCTTGTGCCACTGGACTCCCAGAGTACTTTTGAGCTCCACACACCTCTTTGAATTGTCTTTGGTAGGAGTTTTGTCTGTAAGAATACTATTAGGAAGTGATATAAGCATGTGTAGGGCCCACACAACAACACAGAAAATTTTGCTGCAGCGAACTGTGTGGCCTGAGCCAATGAATTGTGGCTTCACAACTTTGTAGCATCTGTCAAAGCCTATGAATCCAAACAGTGTTATACTGATGTACATATTTAGGTAAAACATAACAGCAGAGAAACGGCAGACCACAATGTGTAGCTGCCACGGTCCAATTTCTGCATCGGCAAAAATCTTGAAGGGGAATGTTAAGCTCATGATGAGGTCTGCAATAACAATGTTCTTCAGGTAGACAACAAAGCTCGTCTTGCTTGGAACATGTAGAAAAATCCAGGCTGCCACTCCGTTTAACAGGATTCCTCCTATAAATATAAGACCATATGCTGGTGGGAGAATTTGTTTTATTAATATCTTGCTGTAAGTGCAGTGGTTTCCTGAAGTGGTGCTTGAATTGAGCATTTCTAATACACTTTCAGTTCCTAGAAGAAGAGGAACAAAGAGCCACCTATAAGAAAATTCTGCCCCAGTATAGTTTTCTCTGTTTTTATCAGGTTATCTCGATAAAGCACACAAATAATGATTAAGAAGGATGCACATAATTTCATTTTCAAAGATATGGGGATGGGGTTTGGAATTCAAAGACTGCATATGTATGGATGTCCATGAATGTACATGCACATGTGTGCACACACATGCACAGATTTCAGTACACTTCTGTCCCAAATACTCTTTATTGAGATTGCCATTGCTATTAAAATAGGTAAATAGAAATCTTGGAATCCAGGAGCTGAATAAATGTATGGGGTCCTTTCAGCTTTGGGTGGCCACATAAAGAACAGCTGAGGCCTGAAGGTGGTGTACACATGTTATATAATTTTGCCTTATTTTTCCCCTCTCTGTGTGACCACATGAGCATGTACTCATGCACCTTCAAACTAAGAATGAAATTTCAGGATATACTGTGATTTGTAATCTTAATCACATGTTTTAGAGTACTGTTCAGAATAGGAGCAAAAATCAGTATGATACATTTCATAAGAAGCATTTCTTGATGTTGAAGGAACTTTGCTGGATTTGAAACTTAGTAATTTATAAGTTCTATATTTAAAAAATGGCTGAAATTGTGTGTCAGCTTGAATGGATAAAATGAATTAATCTTGATTTAACAAGAGAAAAGAGATATAAATTATAGCCAGATGTAATTGTTAACATTTATATGTGTAAACATTCATCATTTGGTGGTGTATAAGAAATCATCTTGTTAGGATTGGTTGCTATCAACTATTTATGATCTCCTGTTGCATAACAAAAGTGGAGAATGTAGATTCTGAACCTGAATTAAGGACTTTGGGGTTCCAAAGAGAACCATACCCCCTACTCCATGACTTAGAAGTTTCCCAACTTTTGTACAATCTTTCCCTCCCTTCCATTAAAAGGTTGAAATGCATTTCCTAAAACTGAATTACCAGCAGTAAGAACTTTAGATAAGTGGGTATTTCTGGTCCCGTTCTGTTTTTTGCCCCAGCCACAACTGGAATGTAGGTGCTGACAATTTCTTAAAAAATGGATTTGGCCCTTGGAATGAGAGAGATTTGCCACCTGTGTTCTAATGAGAAAGGGCAGAGAATATGCAGAGTGGCATAGCAGCAGTAAGCAAGGTTGAAAAACTGCACTGGAAGCAGCCAGGAAAGCTAAGTAGCCACTGATGTGTGCTTTGGAAGGCAACCCAAGTTAATCAATGGCCCTGACATAAATCTAATCCAGCATCACATCTCTCTCCAGGATGACCAGTGGTGAGGGAGCATAAAATGGTTATGAGATGAACTGCTACCGGAGTGAGGTTGGGTCCCCTGTTTGGAGGGCACACAAAAACTGGTGTTAACCTTGGATGGTAAAGCTGAAATGTTCAGTTTTTCCTTATTTACCTTTTAACCTTGACTTTGCATGCTGTTCTGGTGATCCCCTTGGTCACTGAAGTTCTGCTAAGGAACATGAGAAAATAGGTAGGCTTCTGTGTACAAGAAGGAAGAATGCTTAGCTGTAAGATAAAATTTGAAATTTCTTTTTTCGTATGGTAAAATTTAACATGATGAGAAAATAATCTTTCATCTTGTCTGACCCCTGTAATCTGTCTCTCTCTCTTTCTCTATCTCTATAATTTTCCAAATGGCACCTAAGACATATTAATCATAAATGTCATGAGAATGAACCCTACACTGCAATTTCCAATTTCTGTGGAAGCTCTCCCCGTCCAGTGTTGCAATTTCCCTAAATATACAAAAATACTGCTTTCTTGTGATATGTAGCAAGAGAAAGATCTGTTTTTTTGAAAGCCTCGTTTAGGTTATTTAGGAGTAACTTCTGGTGACAGATATTCTTTTCTTATAATCAAGTTCATGCTAAGACCACTGTGTTGCACTGGCTTGGAAGGGCCAAGTTGTCTACAACTTAGAAACTTAAAAGATGATGCAGCCTTCTGTTTCACTTACCCTATGAACTTGTATTACTATAGTGACCACTGGGGGAGTTTTGCTTCTTTGTTAGAAGTCTGTTCTCAGTTCTTGAAAATCATTCCGTCTTACAAATTATGTGACTGCAAGCATTAAACAAAGCTGTAGGAAGTATAATTGTAGGTCCCTTTGAAACTATTAATGTCTTTGCAGAAGAATGTATCTGCATGCATGGGAGAGTTTGATTGATTTTAAGTGTTTATTTTTTAAAGTATGAAACTTCAAAAAGTGCCTCTCAAATGAATAATAACATTGGATAAGACAGAATGAAAGGACACTTAGAAGAAAATGTAATATATATACAGTGTGTGTTAGTTCTGGAGATTAACAGTCATTCTCAAACTTTGTTCCTCCAAGTGTTTTGAACTTCAGCTCCCAGAATTCCTGAACATTGGTCATATCGGCTAGGGCCTCTGGAAGTTGAAGTCGAAAGCATCTGGATGACCTAAGATTGAGAATCAGTGGATTAGAAGACTATAAAGCAGTGGTTCTCAACCTTCCTAATGCCGTGACCCCTTAATACAATTCCTCATATTGTGGTGACCCCCAACCATAAAATCATTTTCGTTATTATTTATTTATTTATTTATTTTTTAGTTAGTTATTTCCAACATCAAATAGATTGGAAACACTGCCCTAAATCACTGCTCTGGATAGACTTCTAATGCCTAAAAACTGGTAACCCTCCCCGCCTTTTTTAAGCACAGAAAGCATCCATCAATGCCAGAATTAAGGCAGTAGTTCTAATTCTGAATGTTGGGTTTCCACAGATCAAAAAGCCAGTCACTCCCAAAGGCAATGCCGAAACAGCCCACATTTTACATGAGGTGCAGGGAGGAAAGGACAGGGAGAGAGGAAAGATGGCGGCGGCATAAGCAGATGCGTTTTGTTTCACTCCCTCCCTCCCTTAAAGGGAGTGTGGACGCTGAACATACAAAAAGCGAGGAATGCAAGACAGTCAGGGCGAAGAACACAACACGTGCGTGTGGCAAGTGCCAAGGGTCAACGCACAACAAAAGCGAGAGGAGAAAGTCATCCTGGCTATTTCTGCACTAGACTGTTATAGCGCTATTATTCCACTTTCACCATCCTATGGAATCCTGGGGTTTGCAGTTTGAACTGCAAACCCCAGGATTCCATAGGATGGTGAAAGTGGAATCATAGCGCTATAACACTGGAATGTGGAAATGGCCAAAGTCCACAGGACTGATCAGAGCAGCGCTTTCGGATAAAACAAAACAAAACAAAAACCCAACCAAGGAGCCTCGGGGGCTCTTGCTACACAAAGCAAAACCCTTGGCTGACGCCCCCTGCTCCTTTCCCGACCGAGTTCTCGGTCTCAGAGGGACCGATCTCCCCCGTCGGATGGCAGATCCGCCGCAGGAAAGTTTCCCCCTTTGCCTGCCGGACCAAAGGCGACAGCCACACCGACAACTCCCACGGAGCGGCGTGCCCAGAATGAATGGGCGACCAGGCGATCGCTGCTGCTGCAGCCCCGCCACTTTGGGAAGCAAGCGGAGCCCGGCTGCTCGCTCGCCCTGGTAAGCAACTCTGTTCGCTGGCATGAATGAGCGTGAGGCAAAGAGGGTGAGGGGACGGGGTCTTACCTCCCAGACGTCCCGCTGCAGCTCCATAAACCCTGAATGGGAAGTCCTCTGTGTGGGGGGGGCGGTGCGGGCACGAGCGTCCAAGCAGTGCCCAGCTGCTCACTCGCCCCAGCAAGCAACTCTGCCTCTGCAAGCCGGCATGAAGGGGAAAGGGGACACTGAAGGGGAAGCCCTCTGTGTGTGTGTGTGTGTGTGTGTGTGTGTGTGTGTGTGGTGCAGGTGCGAGCGTCCAAGCAGCGCCCGGCTGCACGCCTCCTCTCCCCTCCTGCCAGCGCGGGGTCTCCTCTCCTCATCTCCGCCTTAACGCTCCGGCTCCAGCTCTCTCCTCTCGGTGTCCTCACCTCCGCTTTAACATTCAGGCTCCAGCTCTCTCCTCCCGCTCTCCGCACCTCCGGCTCCACCTCAGGCTCCTCCAATGCTTTCCCACCAGGCAGGGAAAGACGGGGAAACGCCCAGCATGCCTCCTCTCCCCTCCTCCCAGTGCAGGGGTCTCAGAAGCACTGCTCCCATTGGCTGTGAGGCCACCTTCTTTTAAAAGGGGGGGCAGGATTGAGGAGCGGCGACCCCTGTGAAATGGTCATTCGACCCCCAGAGGGGTCCTGACCCCCAGGTTGACAACCACTGCTATAAAGAGGTTTCGGAAATAAAGCCTACATAAAAGTAGACTTGTTTTGTATTTGTGGAGTCCAGTGAAAAAATAGTTTATGTCAGTTTTTTTTTTCTTGAGGCATCTTTGAAGGTATGCTTTGATGAACATTTTGGGATGCAGGAGAATGGAAGGATGATTCTATTAGTTCCTCCATTTTATTTAATTTACAAAATAAGTAAGGGAAATAAGTATGCTCAAAATACTCATTCTCTCCCAAACATTTTTTTCCTTTAAGAAGTTCTGCCCCTTAAACTTGAACTACATTCCCTTCCTTTCAAGACTGTATTATTACTAAAAGGTCCTCCATAGGAAGTACTCCTGAACTCAGCTACACTGACTTCTGATTAGAACTTGTTCAGGAGCATGCTTAAGAAAACAGGATCATCATTCCCAAGTGCCATGGTGTACCTGCTGGATTCTAAAATTCTTTTTTTTCCCTTCTCAACTTGCCCTACCTTTTGTGTTCCCAATTCAGCTCCAACCATCATTTGTTCAACAGATAAGTGCACAAAAAGCTTTGTATGTACTTGTGCTGTGTGCCTACCTGTTGCTGCGTGCTGGATTCTGTGGTTTAGGACAGTAATCTCACACTTGCATTATAGGACTATTGGAATGGGTTCTTTTTTATTCTTTCCTTAAAGCCAAGCACAGAGAAAGAAGCAGCAGCTCTTTCTAAAGTAATTTATTCCCTCTTGGATGGTGAGAAAGTCGAACACCATTTGGGTCAGAGAAGGTTCACCACCAAGGATCATTCAATCCATTCATATTTTGATTGATGACAGACTGATGACATATTTTGACTGATGACATCACTT
Source organism: Ctenosaura bakeri (assembly GCA_948474755.1). NCBI lineage: Eukaryota > Metazoa > Chordata > Lepidosauria > Squamata > Iguanidae > Ctenosaura > Ctenosaura bakeri. Next base: position 23,604 of record CAOLHI010005537.1, read on the forward strand.
GGCTCAGGTTCCTGTCCTCCCTGGAACTTTGTGTCTACCTAGCAAGAACCCTGTGTTCTGGCCCACAGTTTGATAAGATTTCTTTTTTATACATGGGCACAACTTTCTGCAAATTAAGCATTTTCAGTTCCTTGTGCATTCAAAGGGGCAAATTTAAGTACAACAATAGAATGAGTTTTATCTGGGTTGTAACAGAAGTATTTGCTAGGAGACAGGATGTGCAACTTTCACAATGTACAAAGCTGTTAATTTCTCTTTTGTAACTGGAAGAGAATCCAGCAACTATCAGAAGCTTAGAATTTAGTGTATTGATTCAGAGAATTGTGCTTCTAATCTTGCATCCAGTCTTGCTGTGAGCATCAGTTTTTAAAATGTGCTGTAATGAATTTCCAGTCTGGATCATTGCTTGATTCTCTATCTTTGCTTATAAAGGTGCTGTAGAAAGATGTTTGGCATTATCTATGCACGTTTTCTTTTCTCCTTTTTGTTGCCCCCCTTTTTTTTAACATAGTGAGTTACACTTTGCTATATTTTGATATGAAATGACCATATAATGACATTAGAAGAGGAGAATCAGAGTAGGATTTCTCTGATACCCCTGCCCCAAATTTAAACCCCTCCCCGTGTAACTGAAACCCATTCTTTGTAAAATATTCCTTGAATGCCATTGTTTACTAGGACAATTGTGGTACCTCGTGAACATTTGTCTCCCATTTTGTCTTTTTAGAGAGGGATTTCTTTTTTAAAAAAAAATCTATGTCTTTCCCACCACAATTTCTATCTATTCAAGGTAGCAAGTTATGCTGAATCTACTTGAGTTGTAGCTCTTTTATAACAAGTACAAATTCATTTTCTAAAGCTTTTTTTAAAGCCTTGAGAGAGCCATATTGGGACATGAATTAGAATCATAGTGATAAAACAAATCTATTTATAGCTGTTTCAGCGGTCCATTGATGAAGACAAGAGTCATTAGCAATAGTGTCATTTTAAATGATTTATAGTGGTTACAGTAAGCTGCAATAAATACTGCACATTGTCATTACTTTTATCTGTGAATAATGGAAGACATTAGGAAGAAAATACATTTCATTTTTGGAAGCAGCATCCTCAAAAAGTCTTGCTGAATTCCCATTGCTAATTTTAAGCTGAGAAAATAACTTGCATCATGATGACACATTTTCACATGAAAGTCTTTAAAAAAACAAACTGAAACAACTAATGCGTTTAAAATGTTGTAATTGCATGTACTTACCAATACACAAAATGTTGTAGCCTTCCAGGTTAGTAAGTGGCATTCAGATAGGATTTCAAAGTCATGGAGGAATAATGTTCTCTGCTCTCTGCAGCACTTAGCTCAAAAATCCTAGAACTGCTTCTTTAGCTCCAAAATTAGGCTTCAAGAATATGTTGTTAGCCGTGTCTCTTACTGCTGCCAAGTATTGGTTAAGTGTCATGTGCTGCAACTGGCAAGTTCTCTTATCCATCCATGAGGGGCTGTATAAATTGTGAGTGACAAACTTGTAGGTCTTGGCAAAAAAGAGGAAATGTTCTGAAAATGAAACCTTAAAAGTTCCCAAGTTACTATAGTAGTTCCTCTGTGTTTCTTTTCTCATACTTGTGGATGTGTTCTGAAATGTTGTTTATATTGTTGTTGGATTGTTGAACTCATGCTGAGATCTCTGGAAGACATGCTTTATTAGTAGTTCTGGCAGTTATGCTTTTAGAGTTTTCTGGAAATTATACATCTCTATTATCATGCTGAGACTTTTGGAATTTATTGTTGGGAACCCAATAATTCCATATCTCTATTCATTGATATTTTGAGTAGCCAGATATCCCCCACAAAACATCCCCAATTACCTAGCTCAAGACATTTAATTTGTTCAACACTTTTAATTTGGAAATGAACTCTGTTTTCAGCACAGATTAGTTTTTAAAAGTAACATAGAACCATTCATACTCATTCCTTTGGTAGTACAGTAATTCATTTTCAGAAACACTTTTCGAAGAGCAATTGAATGATCACAGCTTAAATTAAAAAAAAGCGAGGTGAGATTTCTTGGCAGCAGTCTTAAATGCCACAGTGTCTCCTGTGGAAACCACCAGAATGATTTTGGCAAGAGTGGTAGTCCATGTACTAGACCTAATATTTGATAGTTCTTTGATGTGATTTATGTAATAACTGCACATTTTTAGGACTAGCTCTAGCATTTGGCAGAGTGAAGTAACAGTTGTAGGTGGCAGATGCTAGGAAAGCAATAGCACAATCGCAGCTGTTCCTTCTGAGCTCCTTGATTTTTTCCCTTTCATGGAGAAGAGAGTTGAATATGCCATACAGCATGTCCTTTACCCCCTAAACTGGTCTGGTACCTTCATGTACAATGAAGGAACTTACTTTATATTGCCATTGTACACTGTAAGACTTACTTACTAATCCAGTCAGCTTCTATATGGGATATGGATAGGGAGACACCATATCCTTATTTGCCTCATTCAACAAAATATCTTTGCTCAGCCCTGTACATGCCAACTTTCATGCCAGCAATGTGTCTCACTTGTGGCAGAAGTACGCTGTGTGGATGTTTCATTTAGCTGAGGAGATGTATGCAAGAAGAAATATTAAATTGTGTCTGCTACATGATCTGATCTCATAAGTGTTCCTTTTCTCACAATGGATCGGTCTTGCTTTAATGAGACTCTTGGTTGCTGCAGTCAAAACGGATCAAATATGAATTTGTTGCCACTGAACAAGTTTGTTTATCTGTTTGTTTATTATATTTATATGCTGCCTTTCTCCCAGTATGGGACCCAAGGCGGCTTCCAACAACAAATTAAGACATCAAAACATTTAAAAACATTAAAAACATATACAACCATTAAAAAAAACTAAAACAATATTCAATTACAAGATGTTAATAAGTAAAGCTCCCTTGGCTTACATAAAAGTCTGTTTAAAAAGAAAAGTTTTTGCCTGCTGGAGGGGCCCTGCCTAGCTTTCTGTAGAACAGTGTTCCACAGAGTGGGAGCAGCCACTGAGAAGGCTCTCTCCCGTGTCCTCACCAGGTGAACCTGGGATGGTTACGGGGCTGAGATAAAACCTTCCCCAGCAGACCTCAAGGCTCTAGCAGGTTTGTACAGGGAGATACGGTCTTTCAGATAACCTGGACCTAAGCCATATAGGTTTTATAGGTTATAACCAGCACTTTGACTTATGCCCAGAAATGAACAGGTAGCCAGTGGAGCTGTTTTAACAAAGGAGTTATGTGCTCCCTGTAACTGTCCCCAGTCAGCATTCTGGCTGCTGCATTTTGTACTCGCTGAAGTTTCCGAACAGTTTCCAAAGGCAGCGCTACGTAGAATGCATTACAGTAGTCCAACCGAGATGTAATCAAGGTGTGTGTCACTGAAGCCAGATCTGACCTTAGGAGTTTCTAATATTGTATGTCACACTAGAAATGTATGTTGTTTCAGTTATTTTTAATGTATGCTAAATTTTTTTCCCTTAATTAACAAGCCTTGCCATGTGTGTTTTTTCCAAGTGGTGCTGGATTGGGATGAGACATAGGTGGGGAAACCGTGGCCCTCTAGATTTTAATGAACTGTTGTACCCATAATCCCTCACCACTGGTCAGGCTCTGTAAGACTAATGACAAAAGGAGTCTAGCAGCACCTGGACAGCCGCAAGGTACCCAACCCTGACATAAGTGTTATCTTCACCCTCACATGATTGATAGAGTGGCACTGAAGTTTTCTCTTTACTCAACTTTGGCTTAACATGCCATATCATAAATGCCTTGAGTTTCTGCAAGCTGTACCATGACTTTCATTGAACATAATACACTGGATGGTTTTGTAGCACTGCAAGGCAGACTGTGTACAGGGTCTATTCATATCATTCTTGGAGGCTCTTGATGACTGAATGAGTGCAACACTAACCTCAACCAATATAAAAATGCTATTTGGCTCCCTGATGTGTTTCCTTATGTCAAATATAAACTGATTTATAAAGAAGATGGAAATGAGAATACAATTGGCAAAGGATACCAAAACTTCAAAGGGGAACCGCCAGGAAGAATGGTTTGAGTTCACTTAGATGAAACCATTTGTCAGCTCTGATGGAGAACTGCCAGCTGTTCAGAGCTACTTTGTCTACTGCAGGAAAAGCTTGTGTTTCTGAGAACTAGTGATTACTGATGTCACTGTGTTAAACCTTTGTTCTAATGTTGTTACTCACAGCTCACTAGGATACTATAGAACCAGCCAAAAGGGAAAACACTTTTTGTGCTTGGTAAACAGAGCAATTCTCAAAGTGCTGGTGCTTTTGGTTATTATTTTTAAAACATCTGGTGCAATGCTGAATAATTCCTTGTTAAAGGGCTTTGTTCTTTCCACAGGTTTGCAGCAGAGCAAGGTTAGAGTTCTGCAAAGCCTAATGTTGTGCCATAGTTGTGCTACAGTATGTGTTAATACAGAAACATAATGCTTCTCTGCAAAAAAATTAAAAAATTAGAAAAATAGAAATAAATGAAGTTTTTAAAAAACAGGGAATATCTGCCTCTGGCCTCAAACTAGGACTATGGGAGCGAAAGGCATTGTTATGAAGATTTGTGTGATCCGAAGAGAAACCAGAGTATTGCTATGAAGTAAACTTCAAACAAGAAAGGACAACTTATTTTTGTGCTAAGTTTACTTGTAGAATTTTCTTCTTCCAGAAGTAGTAGTGACCTGTAGTTTTTTTCCCCTAAAATAATTAATCTTATTTCTAGTTCATGCAGCTGAATTGTTCAGAGAAATAGTCCCAAATTGCAAGGTTAGATTCAGGCATGCTCAGGCTGTCTGTGATATCAAGTTCTATAGACATCACCGCTAGTAAAAATGTATATAGTTCTAGAAACTCTGTAAAACTTGACATTTATTTTTCAAAAAATGTATTTACAGGAGGTTCGAAATATGAGGCCCCAAACTATAGTTTGCTTAGCATGTGTAAATCCAGCCCTGCAAATGTACAGAAAGACCATTGCTTCCACAAGCAGATGGTTCATGTTGATATGCTACTTGGGTGAGCAATCACTTTATGTGAAATGACAGCTGGCTTTTGTGAAATGAAAGAATCACATGTTGTGGTTCCTGCATTTCACAAAAGGGAAGTGCCTGGGTATTGTCTTAGTCTAATACCAGGTACTGTAAGGCTGTATTTCAGAGGAAGGAACTGGTAAAAACACCTGTGAGTATTCCTTGCCTAAGAAAACCCTATGAAATTCATAAGGTCACCATAAGTTAACAGACAACTTGGAAGCATGTACACACACACACACACACACACAATGGGTACCCTTGCCGCTCATGTGAACTGTGTCTTTGAGGAAGTAATGAGGCAGTGGTTGTTGTTGTTCATATACCCAAATGGCATCATACCCCCAATGCAGTGAGAGATACAAGAAGGTGTCAGCAAGCTTGTGGGAACCCCATGATTGGCACAAGACAAAAGTCATGGGAGGAAAAATGTAAAAAGGGAAGGGACTGAAAATAATGTAATGTAGACTTAAGTATGTTCCGTGAACACAGAAGTGTTGACAGACTGGAGAAAGGGAAATAGAAAGCTAGAGGAATATATGGAATAGAGTTGCTGGAATCTGGAACAGAAGACCTGCTCTTGGGGAGAGCTGCTGTTCAAGATTCTGGCAACTCCATTTCATGTGTCCCCTGGACTTTCTTGTTGAATATATTTTTTGTTGCTTTCTTGTTGCAGATCTTGTTAACTCTGAATGTTGAGAGCGAGAGAGAGAGAGAGCATTCTGTCAGTGTATTGACAAAATGACAGAACACACTTAGTTGTAACCTACAGTCCCCAGATGCAACCACTCAGATGCCTGATCATCAAGGTACAACCAATTCTGGAGAATAACACAACTCTCTCACAAGCTCTGGAAGGCAGGCCTTCATTGGCCTACAAACAGACTCCCTATCTTAAACAACTGCTCATTTATGACAGGATATGTAATATGGATGGTAATACAGGGACAAGACCTTGCCATAAACCCAGATGCCTGCCATCCATCCATCCATCCATCCATCCATCCATCTATCTATCACTTTATTTATATCCCACCTGTCTCTCAGACTGGGACTCAAGGCAGCTTACAAAAAGACAGAATACAGTAAAATACATATAATTAAAAACATACAAAAACCTTGATTAAAATGGTATTAAATATCAACAATTAAAATCTTACTTTAAAACAGAGTCAAAACAGTACAGCACCATAAAAGTCATTTTTATTAAAATTATTTTCCAAGAGCTTGCTGGAAAAGAAATGTCTTAGCCTGTTGCTAAAAGGAAAACAAAGAAGGAGCCATCCTAACTTCCCAAGCAAGGGCATTCCCAAGTGTTAGAGCAATCACAGAGAAGGCTCTCTCTCATGTTCCCACCAGCCATGCCTGTGAAGACAGTGGGATAAACAGAAGTGCCTCCCTGCAGATCTTAGAGCTTGGCCAGACTCATACGGAAAGACGCCATATAGGTCAAACCCAGTACTTTGGATTGTGTCCAGAAACAGACCTGTAGCCAGTGGAGCAATTGCAACAAGAGAATTGTGTGCTCCATGTAACTAGCACCCATCAATAATCTGGCTTTCTCTCTTTGGACCAGCTGAAGTTTCTGAACACTCTTCAAAGGCAATCCCATGCAGAATGCATTATAGTAATCCAAACAGTAACCAAGGCATGTGTCACTGCGGCCAACTCAGATGTCCCAAGAAATGGGTGCAGCTGGCATACAAGCTTTAACAGTTGCCACAAAAGCCTTAAATGCACTCCTTGCCACTGCAAAAAACAGCATCCAAGGTGAAGGCTGAATCTAGGAGTACACCCAAGCTGTGGACCTGGATCTTCAGGCAGACTGTAACCCCATCGAACAGAGGCTGAATCCCTATTCCCTGATACGTCTTAGAGTGCCAACTCTGTCTCCACACCTACTCTGGGAACAATATTGCATTGCTAGTAACATCACCTACAACATCAGAGGTGCATTTACTTGCTCCACCTCCAATGTGATATACACCATTCTATGCCAGTAATGCTCCTCTAGATTCTGCACTGGACAAACAGGACAGTCTGTACACAATCTGTACACAATCTGCGCCCTGGTGGTGCAGTGGTTAAATGCCAGTACTGCAGGCCACAAGGTTGTGAGTTCGATCCTGCCGGGCTCCAAGATTGACTCAGCCTTCCATCCTTTCGCAGGTCGGCAAAATGAGTACCCAGCTTGTTGGGGGCATGTATAGAGATGTTTTGAAATACATGCTATTTGTAAGTTGTTCGCTGCCTCGATCCATATGGAGAGGCGGGGTACAAATAAATAATAATAAAAAAATTTAACATAAATCTGATGCTACAGATGGCAATATCCCCAAACCAGTTGCAGAACATTTCAACCTTCCTGAATATATAGTAAAGGATTTACAGGTCACAGTCCTTGCACAAGGAAATTACAAAGGAAGGCTAGAAAGAGAAACAGCTGAATTGAATTATATTCACAAATTCCAATGCATTACCAGAAGTATTAACAGAGACAATGGCTTCATGATCTACTACATATATAAATAGAAGTCCACACTACTGCACATATAATAGAAGGAATCTTCTCAGAGAATGTTTTGAACCCAAAGAAACTGTCTTTTGGTAAGCAGATTTATTGCTTTTACACATCAGCAGTAACTGACCACTGCAAAGATCTGAAAGACCTGTATCATCTCACTCAGCCCATTGAAACTTTGGGGCAAGGGACATCTTTTGCGTTTTCCTGGATCCTATTGTATCCCATCCCACCCTGACAACTGTATAAATATGCTTTGTAACCTGAGGCTTGAATATCACTCTGTACTGCATCTGAAGAAGTGGGTCTTTATCCACAAAAGCTCATGCTAAAATAAAAACCAGTTAGTCTTAAAGGTGCTGCCGCATTCCTTTTCTTCTCCCCCTCCCTTCCTCCTTTTTATGCTACAAGAGACTAACATGGCTATTTCTCTGAAAACAGTGTGTTGTATCAAATGACTTCCTGAGCTATGGCTGATAGTGAGACTTCATTGCCTTTTTGTTTTGCTCTTACTTGGTTTCTGTTAGTTATATGCATCTTGATAATTTGTCCTGATTTTACTGCTGGCTGAATTTACAGCTGGCCTACTGTTCATATTCACCTAGCTAGAAACACTGGATTAATGGGATCAAAGACTTGCACTGCTCTTCTGTTTCTTCTTCCTTGTCTTTATTAGAAGCTGTGCAGGCGGCAACACTGTTCAGGCTCAATATCGTATATTTTACCCCCTTCATGTATTCCTGATATATTTAGGAGAGGGATGAATTAAGAACTTCAAAGGGCAAAGGAAAGGAGGTATCCCAATGTGCACAGTTGCACTTTCTTAGAATGACACCTATGTAAACACATCATTCCTTATTGGCTAGTGCTGATACTTCCCAGTTGATAAACCAAAAATACCTCTCAACCAACCAAATTTCAAATACAGGGCCATCTGCCTCTTTCCTCTTACTTTTTCCAAGAAGCTGTTTTAGTCCTTTGTTTCTTATCTGCAACTGAAACAAAATTTTGATATGCTTTTCTGCATTTGCTACCATCTCTGCCCTTGTAACCCTTACCTGTCTTATCTCTACTTGTTGACTCCCAGCATCAACCTTCAACCTGGGGAACATAAATCCTGACTTGTCTTGTTGTTATATGCAAGAATAAGGAGCCACTCATTTTACTCCTTGCCAGCAATACATTATTTGCCAGTTATCAGTCAGAGTTCTGGCATTTGTAAGAATGATTTTGTATAAGTTGCACAAATTATGCAGAGCAATAGTAGCTGTTTTCTGTAGCTTCCTGGAGCTTTGCAAATCAGAAGCATTGCATGGCTTGTTTGCCTCTTTTTCCATCAATCAGCCAGTCCTTCTGTATTTGCTGTGAATGTGTGTTTGATTTTATGAAGGGGAAAGATAATAATGTTTACATAGATCTACAGAAACAGTGGCACTCCTTCCTTTGTGTGTAGTTCTTATGAAAAATCTCATGGAGGCTAACATTTTATTAACAGGCTATCCTGATGTGTTCAGACAGCTTCTCTTGCCAAGGATGAAAAATTTTGTGAATATTCTTTGTATAACTAGTTGGTTGCGACCAAAAGCAGCCCCCTTTCTCCTTAACAGATTTTTTTGTAATCCAGAACTGCGTTGTGAGATGTTTCCTATGCATATTTTCTTTTGATCCTGGTAAGTGAGAGGAGGTAACGTGTGTGGCAAAACAAGGAGTGAAAGAATGTTATAAGACCTGTCCGCTGACCAAATGTTATGAAAAAGAGATTGTTGTTTTGAGGTTTTGTTAACTGAGGTATGCCTTAACCGTTGTTGTTGTTGTTGTTGTTGTGTGCTTCAAGTCATTTCTGACCTATGGTGACCTATCGTGGGCAAGATTTGTTCAGAGGGGATTTGTCCTTGCCTTCCTCTGAGGCTGAGAGAGTATGATTTGCCCAAGGCTACCCAAGGGGTTTCCATGGCTGAGTGGGGATTTGAACCCTTGTCTCCAGATTTGTCATCCTACACACAAACCATTACTGCATGCAGACACTCAGAAGAGAGATGGGGATATTGATTTTGGTAGCACTCATGCTGTATCTAGCTCCAGGCCATCTCTGTAAAGTACTGTGTGGTGTAGTGTTTAAACTATGACCCTAGTGACCAGAGTTCAATTCCTGCTTGGCCATGGAAACCCATTGGGTGACCTGAGGTGCATTACATACTCTCAGCCCCAGAAAACTCTGTTGTAGGTTCATCTTAGGGTCTCCATAAGGCCAAAACAACTTGAAGGCACACAACAACAACATTAGCAGTAGTAATTTACTAAAACATCCACAAAGTTCCCAAGTAATTTAAGAAAGATAGAGGATGAATTATAGGGAGAATAGTGATAAACAGCATGACTATTACATATACTTACAGCCCATGGAATACACAAAATAGCTTATTGCAGATGTGTATGAAACTTTTTTTTCAGTGTGAAAAAAATGCATTTTAGTTTGTACTAACGTATTTACCCGAGGTTGCCTGGGATTTTATTTTCTCATAGGTAATACTTGTTAGTAATACCTTGGGAATTGCCTTACCTTACTTTAGGAATTAGATGTGGTTGCAATACACAGATTTGAGATCCTGTGTCTCTAATTCCCCAAACTGTGTTCAGTACCTGTAACTTTTGCCCATATTCCCCAATCCAGTCTGTATTCACAGAGTTGTTAACATACAGAGGTTGGGTTTGTGAGGGAACTTGCTGCTAGGCCTCGTCTCCATAGCAACTGGCCTATTCTGAGCTCTGTTGCTGAGAATTCTAAAGGCCCCTCTCTGAACTGCCAATCCCAGGATTCCATAGAATCTTAACATATGAGGTCTTCTTGCCTCACTCAGCCAATCATATGAGGTTTGCGCCTGCCTGACGCAGACAAACAGACAAGATCACTCACAAACTTTGACTTTTATATAGTAGATAAACGCATATATACTGCTACACACAACCATGCAATGTGAAATAACTATGAAAAAGATAACTTCTGTGTCAGGGATCATTAGAAAAAAAATCGGTAATAAAACTGCTAATAGCATAATGTCTTTTCCTAAATATAGGGGACAACAATGCTGTACATTTAATACTATATACATTTTTAGTCATGACACCACAAAAAAATTCAGAAAACAGCAACCTGGAGGCTAGAACAACTCATCTATGAGGGAAGGTTGCAATACTGGAAGCTTTTTGTTTAGAGTGGAAAATGAGTAAAGGACTGCATGACTGGCTATTGTTTTTGTTTCAGTTTTTATATGTATGCTTGGGAGAAGAAGTTTATAGAATTTTTTTTCTTCCTATATTAAATTTCTGGAATGAATCCGAACTGTCATTAGAGAGTCAAGACAGAGAAAAGCAATTTACAGTGTACAGTTAAATTGAAAAATTTACTATGATAGAGTGTCGTGATGATTAGTAATTTAGATTGTTTTAAAAGGGGATTAGACAAATTAACGGAGTATGAAGCCATCCTTGCCTGGCTTCTAGTCATGATGGTATCTTCATTAGAGTAGAAGCAGTATGTCTCTTAATAAAAGTTGCTGGATTGATCTCACAGTCTCATTTATGGGCTTCTCACTCTTATCTGTTTAGCCACTGTGAGAAAATGTTGCTAGATTTGAAAGACCTTTGGTCTGATCTGGTAGTTCTGTTTTTGTGTCCTTATGAAATGTGCCTGAATTCTATTCAGAACTATAAACATTGTTTTATGGACTCTGAATTATCACTGAAACAAATAAAAAGAATGAAAGCAAAAAAAATTACCTAGGCATTGTTCATGTATAGTTGTGGCAGATATGGACAAATTTAGTAAGTCTGGGACCAAGTTTTAGCCCACGATCATACTGTGGGTTTCACCAAGCAATGTGCTTTCCAAAATTTGATGGTAACTGAAAGTGGACAGTTTCAAAAAATCACTGTTCCCCAGTAAATTAAGGCATGTGAGGATGCATGCTTTGTTTTAGAGCTGAACCTTACATCTAGGAGACTTCAGGGAGCCTGATCACCCTCTAAGATGAGCACACATTCCCTGTGATCTAGTGCAGAAATTTTAGTGCAATTTATTTTGCACAAGTGAAATTTGGTGGATCTGTTAAACCCAGCAGTGCTAGTAGAGGCTCCTGGGGGTACTAAATGACCGGGAGAAACTTCATAAAGGCACAGAATATGCCCTTGCTGAAAACAAGAGTCCACATTTGTGTGTTTAAAACAATGTTCAGCTTCTTTCTGTTCCTGTCTTCTGCCCAGGGCAAAGACCTGAAGTGTGCTGGTGTTAATTTCATGCACTCCTTCCAGTCTCTACAAGTGTTAATGTCTTTAGATAGAAGCAAAGCATGTTTCATTTATGTCTAAGAAAAGAGGCTTTTTTAATGTGCTTGCAGGGAATATTTGGGATTGTAGGCCCTCCCAATGCTACTTTTCTGGGGAAGTAAAAGTCTAAAATTGAGATGCTGAACTGCTCCAAGTTTCTGGCCAATAACGTTATGGAAAGCTAGCATGAATGCTTTCTCTCACCATAATTGCTTGAGAAAAAAGAATACAAATATATTTTGAATCTCTGGCTTTGTCCTTATGAGAGATTAATGGAAGAATGAACTATGTAAACACTTGTAGATAACTGCAGTAAATAGATCTATTTCTAACAGAAAAATATAACAGAACACAGCCTTGACAGATTATGCAAATAGACTGTGAGACTCTTCTGTTCTTCTAACGCCTGACAGTGTCATAGTACAGCTGTTAGAACTGTGCTTTCAGTAGATAAGTTTCTGGTTGTTGACAGTTCCATGATGATTATTTGAACAGTGCTGTTGACCACTGGAAGACCTTGACATAATTCCCGCTCAGCTCTTCAGAAAGTGAACCGGCAGTTAAGTTTACTTATGTGTCTAGATCTATTAAATATATAGTCTTATTGTTGTCATTGTTTATTCCCATGTATATAGAGGGCTGATCTTCCCAGAAGGGCCATAATGCGTAAGCTGGATCTTAACCACAGCTTTGACTGCAAACAATGCCTCACCCCAGTGCTACTGCTGTTTCTACCATTGCAGAATGCAGCATGTTACCATTGGGAAGTATGGATCACTACTAGAGTGCTTGGTGTTTCCCATGAGAATTATGATCTTGGCAGCCTGTTGGGAGCATGATTGTGCCAGGGAAAAAGTCTCATGCACCTCACATTTTGTATTTCTTGTGAATCATACTGGTGTTTCTGTGATAGTGGTAGAACTGGGGACAGCAGGGACCTTTGCAAAAGTCTTCATATGTCTCCTTAGCTGCATATTATCCACCCCACTAAAATTTAGAACTGAAGTGATCTATGCTTTCTAAAATGCAGCAATCACATAAAATCAAAACAGTGCCACTTGGGATAGATACACAGCTATTCCAAAAGCAAGAATTGTAAGAATTTCAGAAATAATTCTTCTTGTAATTTCCAATAGATGTCTGTAGAAATGTGTTTCCTATTGTATTAATCAGCAACAGTGTATTGCCATCTTTTGACAGTGCAGTATAACTGCAATTCATAATATTTATTATTAAACATCTGACATTTGGCAATATTCAAACTGGCATATTCTGATCTTTTGTCTTTTATGGCTTGCAGTGAAATGTAATAAAGAAAATCTTGTGTCACACTGACTTGTTTTAATACTTCCCACTCACACGATGTGTAAATAAGATCAGGAGGAAATGAATTAAACAGATGTTCTCTGGATTTAATTCTAATTAGTATTTATTTTTCCTTTAGGATGTATGTGCTATGCAGTGCCACAGGTTACCTTGACACATAGTGAATTCTAGCCCAATCCGTTGTTTACTGTGTAAATGGCTCATGAGATTGGGACTTAAAAGACTACCAGAGGCTTATGATCTTAAGTGCTATGAACAGAGATGTTAAAGGGTCCTGATACAGGAGTGCATTCCTGAGCTAATTTGAATGTGGCCTAATATAGGTTGAACAAGTTATGGAAGCCTGCGCTTTGTAGTTGGTCTGTGGCTGAGAACTCTAAATATCCCCCCCCCGCAAATTTCAACTCCAAGGATTTCATAGAACAGAATAACTATCATTATGCTATAATTGTGTGATGTAAAGGGGCCCTAGTGTTACTACAGAAGTAAGCTTATTTTCCCCACTAGATGGCACATTATAACCTTTCTAATAATTCTGAAATCCATAAAAAGCTATGCCTCAGTGTGCACTCTTCTAATTTCCTGCCTGTGGCTGTGTTACTCAGTTATAGCAAACAACAAAGAATCTTAGGACACCTTTAAGGCTAAGAAATTTTAATTGATAAAATCTTTCATTGGCAGTGTGTTCCTCCACTTTTTTTTTCCTTTAAGAACTGGCATTTGTAATGTCAGATTTGTACATATGTATTGCTTTGCATAGAGGCAGGCCTGTTTGTTCTGTGTCAAATACAGTAATATATAAAGATGATACCAGAAACCACAGAAAACCAGTGGGAGAATAGTTCAGTGTCTCAGGTCATCCTTGTTATTGTCCTCAAGATAGTCTTTTTTGAACTATTCTAATGGGAAAAAGCTGAATAAGAATTCATGCAAAGATTCAACTCTATCCCCTGTGACTTCTAAGTGACAAAGGATTTTTATTACATTGCATGTTTTAATCAGCGCATCAGTGCAAGGATGTCTATGTTACTGCCCAGCTGCTGTTTTGTTAACAGCCTATGTTAAATGAATTATCACTGCCTGTATTTTTGCATTTCAGTTCCTTCTGACTCCACTGCTTATAACTACATTCAAGCATGTGAATATAAATCTGAAAACTGAACTCACGTCTCATCCATTGATGAAGTGGACAGTGTCCACTAGCAGAGGTTTTGTGGTTTCCATGTCAGTGGGCATAGTGCACCATCTTCAGGATTTAATCTGAACTTTAAAAGAGCAATCCAGTTCCCTCAAAGGATAACTTCTTTGTAGTTTAGGCTTAAACCTAAAGCAGATTCACCACCCCATTGACATGGGAGACACTAATGACCGCAGAAACATATGCCTCAATAACACTGGTTAGTCTTCAAAGTATAGAAGACCCTTTGCAGTTTTTAATGGTTATGGTACTGCATTTTGCATGCCCTTGCTAGTATGTTGAACAACATGGAAACAGTTCAGATTTTTCTTTCTCAAATGCTAGAACACTTATAACCAAAGTATTTTATTTACAGTCAACAAATATGTTAATACAAGTCAGTAAAGTGGTACTGTTAAGACACTGTCACAGATCAGTATATTCATGATATATGCGCACCTCCGAGCGTCTGACGCTCTGAAGTGACCTAATGCTTTCGCTCCTTGTTCTCATGTTCGATTTCCTGAAAAGCCTTCGTGAAAATGATCTGCACATGAAAAAATAGATAATTGGATCTAGGCATACATTGCATGCAGACAAGAAAAGAGTCACTTCTTTGCAGTAATAAAAGATTTTGTGTGCTGAATCATCTAACAATTTATCCAGATGACCAAAAATGAAAGGTATTCTGCACAAATGGTATGGTAGAAAACACGTGAAAAATACAGCTACTACCACTCGTATGCTTTGGTTGTGCTTCCGTTTGCGACTCGAACAGCTGATAAATTGCTTGCTTGATTTATGAATATACTTTGATATTTCAATGTAGCATCCTATTAGTACTATCAGGATAATGAAAAACATGCTGTTATTGATATAAATGACAGCTTTGTGCCACTTGACTCCCAAAGGACTCTTCAGTTTTAGGCAGTCACCCACATTTTTCCTAGTGGGGTAACCATTTGTAAGGATCACATTTGGCAAGGCTAGAAATGTCATCACAATCCAAACACATGCAGACAGGATCTTGGTGAAAGTCATGCTGTACATCCTGGAATCTCCAAATGGCTTCACCACTTTTAGATATCGGTCAATACTGATAAGTCCAAGGAATACAATGGTAGTGTACATGTTGGCATAAAACAATACAGTTGTATACCTACAAAGAAAAAGGTTGAAGTGCCAGGGCCCCAGTCTTGAGTCTTGAATAATTTTAAATGGAAATGTCAGTGTCATCAGCAAGTCTGCAACCACAATGTTTTTGAGATAAAAGATGAAGCTTGTTTTATTTCTGATGTGGAAGAAAATCCATACTGCCAAACTATTCAGTAAGATGCTTGCCAGGAACAGGATGAGGTAAAGCACAGGCAATACAATGGTTGCAAATTCATTACTGGTAGAATTCCCATGTAGTTCTTGTGAATAATTGGTTAAAGTGCTGGTGTCTTGACCCAGATGATGATCATCTAAAGGAATGATGGAAAGAAATAATCTAAGTTGATTTAAAAAATGTGACTGTTCATTTGTTGATTTTATGTAATTGTAGCAACAACAATTTAGAATTACTTGAGGGCTGACTGGGGCTAAAAGGAGGAGGAAGCGTCACATATTTCCTCTTTCAGTCCTCATAGCCTGGATCATTTCCCTAAATTTGTTGCATAGATAATGTCCATGTAATGCTCTGTGGTCTTATATCCTTCATTAGATGGGACAAAAAGTTGGTGGTGGTCCAGGAGGAAATGAGAAAAAAAGGAGGAGTTCTGATTGATAGAGAGGGCTATTGTGGTAGTTCTTAAACTATTGCAAACTATTGCCTATTGGTTGCTCAGTCTCCTTTGGTCTTTGAAACATGGCAGTAAGCTAGGAAGGCAGAAACTGTTTGAAGCACTAGCTGCTCCACTTGGGTCCACCATTAAGATGTAGGGAGTAAACATCCAGGTATCTTCCAAGGTAGGAGAGACCTGCCTTTCCTACCTCTATTTTTGGAGGTTACCAGCATGGTTCTTCAAGTCCTAACTTTAGATTTAGTTTTAAGAAGCACAAGAAAGCTTTTTCTACCTTCACCATATTTCTGAGGGGTGATATTGATATAGTTTGCTGAGTAATAAGTGACATTTATATGCCAAACAAAGTTTTGGGCATAAATGTTGAAGAAATTCATCAGAGTAGAGCTTTTTTGTTCCTTTTTCTTTTTGAAAAAACAAGTGTTATGCATTTTAATTGGTCTTTATACTGGTAACAGCTGAAAGTCATGGTCCCAGAATTTGGTACTAAGGGAATCCAGAAACAACCTGTTTGTCCACACATACATACACTGTTGTCATATAAAATGTATGTAAGTTAAGTCTAAATCTGAGAAATTGTGGAGCATATAAGTGCATAATTGCTTCAGGCGGCAGGATTAGAATGGAAGAAATTTTCATGGAAACCTGCTTCTGTCAAGCATTCAGAAAAACTGCCTAATGGTAAGAGTTATTTAATAGTGGAACATGTTTCCTAAGGTGATGAGTTTTCCTTAGCTGGAGAAATGTAAACAGGTAGTTATCTGGCAAGGAATGCTTTAGCTGGAAGAAATCTGCACTGAATAGTTCTAGATGACATCCAAGGCCTCTTCCAACTTGGTTCTGTGTAGAAAGGCATTATTAGGCATGGTGAATGGAACCCTATGTATTTGGATGCAGTAAGATCCTGAGTAGCAGTTGCTGGGGGGCAATGCCAAGAAGAGGTTACTGTTTTAATCCCTATGTATGAAGGCTTCAGTGAGGGATTTCAAACTCATCTTGCCCTCCATTGCTGAAAATTGGAAGGTGAACTTGAAATGTCTTTGTTCTGATTCATTAGAGCTTTTTATTTGTGGGGCTAGATGAACTGCATACCCCTCATCTGTCCCAATATGTCCCAGTGTCTCTCTGTTCCTCCTACTTTCCTCCTTATTATTCAGCTTCCTTCAGTAGTTGAAAACTGAATCTAGACTTCAAAACTAGTTTACACTCAGTTAGCTCAGGAGAAGGAGAAATGAGGAGGGAGTGGAATTTTGTCCTTCTCAACAGGTTCAGGCCAAAGCAAACTGCTGCAATCTCTCCTAGCTTGTGTGTTCTTTCTCATCAGCAGGTTTTGCCATTTTGACCACATTCTTATTTTGCTTGGCCATACATGTCCTAGTTTTCACCTGTGGAATGTTGGAAAGTATGGAACTGATAAGTTCTGTATCTAGTTCAGCTGGGAGAGGTGTTCTCTGATGCTGTCTTTGGCAGCAGTTCTTGTATTTCAAGAAAGTTCTTTACACAACTGTGTTTGTACTCTACAGAAATGGTCTTCAAACCACAACTCTAACAATGAGGTGGCAGCAAGGTGTATGTTGTTTCAAAATACAGTTGCAGCCAGTTATACAAGTAGGCAGTGATGCATATGACTAAGTTCCTGTCTGCATGCAAGGGCTTGTTAGGCTGAGGAGCCCTGGCAGCTTAGAAACAAAGATTACTGGTGGAAAAAATAGGGCACAAACTAGGTCTGCTGTGTTCATAATTCCTATGTTCAGTTCAGTGACATAGTGAACTATCTAACTAAACTGTGAGATTTCCCCCCTTGCTTTGGTATGTGGAAGAAGAACATAAGTCAAATTCAAAGTATGAGATTATTGGAATTTTCAGGCAGCCGCATGCTTTGATTGCATGAATATTCTGTCTACTGAAAGATGGAGCAGGCAGCAATATAGGCATTTAGAAGCAAGGTGGTATCTAGTCCTAAATTTATGCTAATGTTAGGAGGATAGATCATCTGCCTAGAGTGTTTGTGGCACCATGCTGTAGGATAACCACTCTTGCTTCAGAATATGTAACCGTTTGGATTTTAATAGGCCACTTTGAGTGTTGGTTCATCCTCTGGAATCTTGGGATCTGTAGTTTGATGAGGTACTTAGAATTCTTTGCTAAGGAAATCTAGTGTTGTATTTCAGGTATGTGCAGTAGAACTCTTTTTGTAGAGAATTCTAAGTTCCTCTCCAAACGATCAGTCTCTGAATTCAACAGGATGGAGCTATTAGAGTAAAACAGCCCTACGTCCTCAATGCAGAGACACACTCAATTGCATGTTTCATGTACAATATGTAGAAGCTTGAAAGCCTGATTGTGGACCATCAGGTGCATGATTAAGCCCCTAGGTTTCCAGTCTCTAGATTCATGAATTCAGCCACTGACTGTACATTAGTGTGTTTTTGTCTACACAGCTGTCAAGAAGATAATTGATGTTATCAACTGGGATGACATGATTTGCTTGTGTTTGGTTTTTTTGGAGGTGAAAATGGAATGTGGCTTTGTTTGTTTGGTTATTTGGTGGTGGGGGGGCATCTTTGCAGGTTTAACTTTCAGGGATTTGATTATTTATGAGTTTCTCCAACCCATGCCCCTCCACCTCAGGCATTTCTTTTTCAAGATAACTTTCCCTCTCAGTGACTCTGATCAGGCCATACAGCCCTTTAAGAAAACACCTCTGGTCCTCCTCTGCCAACAGCAGGCACTGCCTGGATAGCTAAGGATGGCTTGCAGCCCAATTTCTCAGCACCACAAATCCTTTCCCAATGCCACCCACACACTCAAGGAAGGAGATGGGTGAGAGAGGAAGTATAGGACCACCATGCCAGCTCGCCCCCTTTTCCTGGCCAGATTTGGACACTAGGTGCCCATTCTCCTCACTATGCCTTGGCCCCTCCCCCCACATTTTGATATTTGCATTTTCCCCACTTTTACAGAGGTCCTGTGCCCCTAACCCTAGCAAATGTGGAGAGTCGACTGTATATTTTTAAAACCTATGAGCCAAAGCTTGACAACATAGAACCTGTCTTCCGTGAATTTCTATCGCAGTAGGTGGATCGTGCTTAAATCTCCACATGCAGACCAAACAGTGAAGGAAGTGAAGTTACATGTGCGGTGCTCCTTTGAATACATAGCAAACATTAAACATCCATATTAATCTGAGCAGATATGTGGTTGGTTTCAAATCCTGGGCTATTTAACATAGTGTTAAATATGTTTAATACAGTGAAGACAGAATGATGGATCATGTTTAAGGATGGGGGGATGGCTAGGTTGGGAAAGGACTGGGATGTGCAGACCTGTTCCCTTGTTCCTTAATTTCTTAAGATGATCGTGCTTATTTAAAAAAAAGTATTCTTTTAGGTGACCATGACTAACTTAGAACAAAGGGAAACTGAAATAAACCTCACCTCCTGTTACTTTTCTTTCTAATCAGTAAATCAGAATAATTTTACCTGTATTTTTCAGATTGCTTTACTGAGATTAGGCACCCATTTGTTTATGCCTCCACCCTTCTGTTCCCATAGCTAGGATAGTAAACATTGTAATAACCACTAATGAGAGGTAGTTAATTGCTCTTTGAAAAATTATGTGTAGGTGTTATTAATCGACTTGTCAGTTTGTGGCAACTGGCTGTTGATGTATTTTAAAAGGTGACCTATATTAAGTCTTCTCCTGAAACAATCTTTGGGATTTATTATACAAGATGCTATATTGTTTGGATTATAAAATATGGTCTCCAAAATGTCATGATTCCAAAGCTGGAAGTTCTGTTGTATCTTATGAAGAGAACCAGCTTCTTTACAAAAGCCAAAACTCCATTCTATAGTGCCTGTTTTTTTTTTTTTAATTGTTAGGGTTTTATATTTCAGTGGGTGATGTTTTTCTTATAATCACTAGGAGGAGAGAATGGGTAGATTCTTTTATTTGCAGTAAATGTTGTCTTCCATACTATAATGTCAGGAGTATCAGTAATGTTCATCCAGTACCAAATAGGTTTTGAAATATCAATGTTGTATGGAAAATGATGTCTGTATTTCAAATGACACACTATAAGGCAATGAGAAACAGTCTAATTATTCTTTTGGAAAGAAGCCCATTGACTGCCTCAGACAGCTTTCTTAAAACCTGTTACCTGTTGCCAACCCTTTTTACTGCTATGTTCTTATTTTAAATCCAGAATTACACTTTTTCTGAATTTGTTCCAAGCAACTGTGTTTTGATGTTTCCTTGTTAAGACAGCCCTAATGAAATGAATGAAAAAAGGGACTCTTAATGGGTAGCTAATTAAAGCATTCGACATTTGGGTTCATATATTTGCATTGCTTTTATTATGTAAAGAGTGACTGTAAAGATTGAGCATCCTATGGGAAGCCCTAATTTAATTTTAATTTAAATCTCAGTTCTGCTGATAATTCACATGTAAAAGGCCATGTGTATACTGTAAACATTTGCATACTCCATATTTGTGGGATAAGCATTCTTCCGGTAGGAGGTAGGGGGTGGGATGGTAGGAGACAGAGTGTCTAACTGGAGGGGGAAAGGGAATGGGATGTGAGAAGTATGTTTCATGCAACTTTAATACAACTTACAATATTCATGTTTTTTCTACTTTCACAGGGGTCCTGTGTCCCTAACCCCTGTGAAAGTGGCCAACTGTAATCAGAGGTTGGTTTAAATGGTTTACTTGGAAAATTTATAATGCTCATATGGAATGAATAGGAATATGAAACCTCATCAGGATGTACATGCAGTTTTTTTTTTAAAAAAAAACCCTCTGTGCATGCAATAGAGGTATTTCAGTAGAAGACCATGGGGCTGAAACTGTCTTTCTTGTGGGCTTAGTTCTAGTATTAGATAGGAACAGCCCTTTGATGGCCTTTGGGTAGTCTTTTAAAACAGCTAGTAGACTTTTTTTCATTTTGAAATATAAAAATATACTGAAAAATAAATAATTAAATCCTTATTAAAATACTGGTTTGGGGTTGTTTTTTTAAAAAAACATTGATTACCTGAAAGCTTCACATATGACAGGTTAGACCCCATTATTATTGCTGATTTGCAGGTCAAATGTTTTTCAGGAGACACGCTGGTGGCAACTGATCTGGGACACATCATGGTTTGTACAAGATTTAATTTCTGAAAAATATAGGAAGTGAAAATATTTACAGTGAGGAAATACTTCAGTGTCAACAGCAGTATCGTTTTATATCTCTGTAAGAGGATAAGCGTAGTGTCATGGCGCCTCTCCTCAGAGTATGCTACAGGGTCCTTTGTGTATTTTCTTTTTTCTAATGATTTGTCTAATATCCTTATTATAATAAGGAGTATGAGTACATAAATTATCCTCAGTTGTGAAAGTCAGAGGGCTTGGCTGGACTAACACAGTAAGCATTTGACCACATTTCTATCAACTTTAAATGAGGAGAAAATGCCCGTTCTCCCAGCTTTTGGTCATGCCTCAATTAAGTTGCAGGTACAAACTTTTTATGTTGTTTTAGGCATTTCCTTTTGTCACACACCTGTTTTTCTGTCTTTTGTTTCTCAAGGGAGAAACATCAACATGTCTGGAACAATTCCAACACTGGTATTACCAAAGGTGTGTGCCCTGCAATGGGAAGCCAATGGTTTAGCAACGCCCATTGAAGGGAAGAAAAAATAGCTGTAATTTCAAGTTACGTTAAATTGTATTAACATTGGGTATTAGGGAAACAAGCTTTATATCTCTGCAGAAAGACAGTTTGTATCCTTCTCCATCGGGATTATGGGTCTCTTAAAGCATGATATGCCTCAAAATCTGTTTTTTTTAAAAGTGATAGTCTGTATATTTAGTCCTGGAATAATGCAGGGATATATTATGCAGTCATTATGTTAAAAGGGATGGATATTTCTTAGGTTTCACAGGATTTTATATGCTATTTCATTATTGGGTCTAGTTGAGACTCTTTGTAGAGAGAAAGAGTAGTTCCCTGTTTGAGAAAGTACCTAAACTATAAGATAGGGTCATCATGTATTTGATCTGAACACCTTAAACCTCATAAAAAAGTATATTTGGAGAAACATGAAGTATTACTTTACACTGATATGTTTCTGAAAGTACCTCTAAACAAGTTCTGCCAGCTCCTCGCAATAGACTTTCTCTTACAACAGGTGAACTTATATGAATGCACGGAGACTGATATAGTAGCAGCACCCAGCTTTTCTATGTTACAGAAATGATTTCTGTTCAGACTCAATACCCATTCACATCTTGGTAGTATGAGATCCTGAAACTTTGAAGGATTCATTAAATGCAGAATTGAAAGATGGTAAATTTTGCAAACTATGAAGAATAGTAGGATTTTGTTGTTGTTGACAAATGTTCAGTGAAGTCAAGAGGGCAGACAATAACTATGGGGAGAGGATATGTAGCTGTTGATAGCAACACACACACACACACACACACACACACACACACACTGCATTCGCATGAATTAAATACCTCAAAGACATGCTGTTATGAATAGCTCACTAAAATCTTGGAGACTCAAGGGCTGTGGATTCCTTGAGTGACTCTATCCATCTGTAATTTTCTGACGGTCTTTCATTTAGCTGGAGATCATTTCTATGAAGCATGTAATCTCTGAGCTGTAGCTATATATAATTCCAGGCCTCTCTAAGACAATTCTGAACCAAAACTGACACATATCAGTGTTAAGAGAAGCTATATTGTTGGTAAATGATGCAGCAGAGAAAGCATTATAATTCTATACCTAATAGCATTAGGGATCTCCCTACAGCAAATCGTAGAAGTGGACCCTAAACAACTAATTCCGCACAGACCATGGCTGTTATTCAAGAACCCCATCCTTGGCTGGGATTTCCCTGAGCTTGCATGTACCTCCCTCAGGGTGAGATCCATGGAAGATGGATTTCCAAGGGTTATATAGTAAATAGCAAACAAAGGAATCAAAGTGGGCAGGCATTACCATCTTCTATTGCAATAGCTATGAGAACTGTACAAGCAAGTTGCTAACAGGAACGTTTAATGTTCATCTATTCCAAACTGCAGATCCTTTCTCAGACTTCAGCTATTAGGCTAATGTGAAACTATCTAACACAGCTTACTAAAACAAATTAACTATTTCTGTGCCACTGGTCAGCTGTTAACATTTGGCCATGATGCTAACAAGGACTCTAAAACCCATCTGTCCCATAGCTGAGGGTGTGCTCAGTATAGTAGCCTCTCAAAAAGAGAGAGCACATACCTGTTTCATAAGGATATGATACTAATTTGATAATAGGTTTTGCATTAAGCAAATAGCATAAGCCTAGAATTCATTTTTCTGTAGTGAACTCATGTGAACCTTAACAGTTTTGTTTACAGGCTATAATGAGGACAGCATTTTTATCTACAGGAACTCTATCTGCAGTGAGATGGGTGCTAAGAAGCTTAAGAGGAAGCAAAGTCATTTTCACTGTCCTGGTATTTTCTTTGTGGGAAATCTTTTTCTTTCTTTATTAGAACATTTATGTATTTTGTATAGTGGGCTCTTAAAACTGGAGTAAATGTTACTGTGTGGATATGTGTGAAGCAAAATGAAACTAAGTGTATGTGTATGGAGTTTATTTTGGTTTTGGTTGTGGAGTATTTAGCCAAATGTGGTATTCCCACAGTGACTGCCTTCTCACTCATTTCCCCCCCAAAAATGATATTCAGAGATATGTTGCCTCTGATACTGGAGATTTTTACTGTCACCATGACAACCAGTTATCACTGATATCTAATCCTCTACCACAGCTGTCTAAGTTGGTGTCCATCACTACTTCTTATGCTAGGGAATTCCAG
Organism: Ctenosaura bakeri; assembly: GCA_948474755.1. Taxonomy (NCBI): domain Eukaryota; kingdom Metazoa; phylum Chordata; class Lepidosauria; order Squamata; family Iguanidae; genus Ctenosaura; species Ctenosaura bakeri. Next base: position 47,663 of record CAOLHI010005537.1, read on the forward strand.
TCTAACTGTGGAATGTTTAAAGAAGTAATTCCTTTATTTCAACTCTATCTTCTACCATTCAGCTTCATTATGGATGACACTGGTTCCTTTGGTACTATGTGAGAAGGAGGAAAGGTCTACTTATTCACTTTCTCTGTAATTTCCTATATTTCTAACATATCTCCCCCCATTATTAGCTTTTTCCCCCTAAATTGAAAATATATAAGTATTGCAACTTTTGCTCAAGGATGTGCTCTTTTCTGCACTGTTTCTGGCTCCCTGTTACTACTTTTGAGATGCAATGCCAAAAGCTGTACACAGTGTTCCTAGCATGGCTCCACTATAGATTTGTATAAAGGCATTATGATATTGGCAGTTTAAATTTTCTTATTCTTTTTCTAATAATCCTTGACATGGAATTCATTGTTTTAACAGTAGTCTCACACTGTGTTGACATTTTCATCAAGCTGTTCATCGCAAGACCAGTTTCCTTGGCAGTCACCACCAGCTCAGACTCTTGTTGTTAACTGTCACCTATGGTGACTCTATGGATGAGAGACCTCCAGGTCACTCTATCATCAACTGCTGTGCTCAGGTCTTGCAGATTCAGGGACATGTTTCTTGATTGAGTCTATCCATGTGTTGTGGCGTGTTCTTCTTTTTCTATTGCCTTCTACATTGCCAAGCATTATTGTCTTTTCTATGGAGTCATATGTTTTCTCATTATATGGCCAAAGTACTACAGCCTCAGTTTAGTCATCTTGGCTTCTAGGGTCTGCTCAGGCCTGATTGCGCTAAGACCCATTTGTTTGTCTTTTTTTGCAGTCCTGCGTGTCCGTAAATACCCACAGATACCCATAGATATCCAGCATCATAGTTCAAATGAGTTGATTTTCTTCCTGTCACTTTCTTCATTGTCCAGCTTTCGCCAGCATGCACAGAAATGGGAAATAGGATGACATGGACAATCCTAACTTTAGTATTCCATGATATATCTTTACACTTCAGGATCTTGTCTAACTCCTTCATAGCTGCCCTTCTAGGGCCTAGTCTTTTTCTGGTTTCTTGATTGCAGTCTCCATTCTGATTAATGACTGAACCAAAGTATGGGAAAAAAATTGAACTATTTCAATGTCTCCATAATCTACTTTAAGATTATGCAAATCATCCGTGGTCATCATTTTTGTTTTCTTAATGTTCAGCTGTAAACCTGTCTTTGTACTTTCTGCCTTGGTTTTCTTCAGTAATCATTCAAGTCTTTGTTGTTTTCTGCTAGTATGGTATCATCTGCATATCTTAAATGGTTGAGGTTCCTTCCTCCAGTTTTCACACCTCCCCCTTCTGAGTTTAATTTTGCTTTACATAAGATATATTCGGTATACAAGTTAAGCAGATAGGGTGATAAAATGCAACCTTGCCATACCCATTTGCCTATTGGAAACCATTATTTTTGTCTGTATTCTGTCCTAACAGTAGCTTTTTGTCCTGCATACAGATTATGCATCAGGACAATCAAATATTGTGGCACATTCATTTCTTGAAGGGAGATCCATTGTTTCTTGTGATCTACACAATCCAAGGCTTTGCTATAAAGCTTTGCTATGAGGCATATACTGATGCTCAGACTCTACTGGTATACATATGAAAGGAATTTATTTTTTGGTCCCGGAAAGAAAAACCCAGTTTGATACAAAATTGCTTATGGAATCCATCCAGCTCCCAAATGCTGATATCAATCTTGCTATGCAGTCTGAGACACAATGTATTGCAAGCAGCCACAGTGACATTAAGGATTTTGCAAGATAGATTGTCAAAGCATGAAAAGACATCACACTAACCTTTGAAGTGGTTGCAAAGACAGTTGACATTTAAGTAAGAGCAGGGTGGATGCTCCCCTAAATCTCCTGTTCAAACTGAGCACATTCTTTATTGAATGTGCTTCCCACCCCACAAACACACAGAAAGAAAGGCAATAATTATTGCTGAGAAAACCACCATTAGAGTCACACTAATGACATGCCTACAAGAGCTCTGACTTGGTCATCTGTCTGAAGTTATCCTCCAGTTCAATAGAACAACTCTACTGACTTTCATTGAAGGCAAATTCTTTCTTAATTTTAACCCAAATAATTTGAACCAAGTGAGTCCAGTTACCTGCTTTATAATATTTTTGTAAAAGATTTTTGTTGTTGTTATTTGCAATGTCAAGACGGCATTTGTTAACATTAGAAATGAAATGTGTACATAGCTGCTAACATCAGGATTTTAGTGCAGAGAATGCTTTCCTTTGCATATCTTTTATAGGCTGTATTGCTGTATACTTCAAAGTGTGAGCTTGGCACATGATGTAAATTTAAACAAAGTGTACATTGCTGCATATATGGGGTAATTTGTTGTCACTAAATGAGTAACACGCCCAGTACAAGAAACTAAATCATAGTAGTGGGACATACTGAAATTACACAGATTGATGGATTAATGCTATATGCAATGACTAGAAGACTGGGTTATTTGACCCATTTAAAACTCATTGAGATGATGGAAGGATAATAAAAATCACTGTATGGAAGCTATACAACTCCAGACAGGTTTTCTTTCCCATTTTTTAATCGGTTTTGAGCATTTTATTCAACCACGTAGAAAGAATGTATTTGTCTGTGTGTGTGTGGGGGGGGTATGGTTGCACATATATATATATTTTAGGGCGTTTGAATAGAAAATGTTGCCATAGCTGATTCTGATATGGTTTTAATGGAAATAGTAGTTAATAAAACAAAAAGGATAAGGGAAAATGGGATGTCCCAAAGTATCTATTGCCCTTCAGATGTTTTGCACTATAACTCCCAGAAACTCCTAGCCAGCATAGCTTTTTGAAGCTGTAACCCAAAACATCCACAGAGCACAAGACTAAGGAAGGCTGTTCTATGGTCCCATACAATCATTTTATTAAGTCTGACGTAAAGCATCTTAGGGAGTGAGCAAATCGTTATACTAGTTATGTATCAGTTAGAGCCTGCCTATCTGCTCTTTGTAAAATGACATGCATTCTAGCACATATGCACTAAGGTGCTGAGTTCTGGAATGTATGGCCTGTCATTTTGTAGGCTGCAATTGTTCTGTTAAATATTGATTTTGTAAACACAATTGTGTGTGTGTTAGTCTACACATAACCGTTTAATTAATACAGTTTCAATAATATAGTAGAGAGAAAGGTACAGAGGAGTTATAGTCTATACTATTGCAATGTATGATTAGTTTAATTTTTTGCTGCTTTTTCATGTTTTCAATATTATGCTCACAGCACAAGAAGAGTAGTCCAAGAACATCATCATAGTTATTCATATTCCACCTTTTCCCCAGTCTGGTATCTAAGGGAGCCCTGGTGGCACGGTGGTTAAATGCCAGTATTGCAAGCCACAAGGTTCTGAGTTCGATCCTGCCGGGCTCCAAGGTTGACTCAGCCTTCCATCCTTTCGCAGGTCGGTAAAATGAGTACCCAGCTTGCTGGGGGCATGTACAGAAATGTTTCAAAATACATGCTATTTGTAAGTTGTTCGCTGCCTCGATCCATATGGAGAGGCGGGATGCAAATAAAAAAAGGTGGTTTACAAAAATCAAAACAAGCACAACTAAAAATGTTTAGTTAAAATGTTAAAATAATCAATAAAAAAGAATAACCATTTAAACAAAGAACAACACACACACACAGTATAGCACATGAAAGGCCCTTCCCCCTGAGTGGTCAGCCTTCAAAGGCCTGCTGAAACTAAAAGGTTTTCATCTGCTTACAAAATGATAGAAAAGAAGATGCCTGGGTAAGTCTCTCTAGGAATGGAGTTCTGGAGCCTGGGAGTAGCCACTGAAAAGGTCATCCCACTTGTTCCCACCAGATGAATGTGTGAAAGGTGGTGGGCCAGAGAGAAAAGCCTTTCCAAAAGATCTCAAGAAAGGCAGGCTGTTACAAGGGGATGCGGTCCTTCAGACAACCCGGACATGAGCCATATAGGGCTTTGTCACCCATAACCAGTATTTTGAATTGTCCTCAGAAATTGATGGACAGACTGGTGTCACCATGGCCAGATTTGACATCTCAAGGAACAGGCTCAGCTGTTGCATAAACTTTAACCGTGCAAATATACTCCCAGCCACTGCTGAAAACTGGGCTTCTAGGGTCAGGGATAAGTCTAGTGTTTCATCCAATACAAGCTGAATCCCTATTCGCTGATCTGACTTTCAACAGACCAGGCTCTCTTCTTGTCTGGATTAAATTTAGTTTCTTTGCCCTCATCCAGTCCATTACTGATGAGAGGCGCTGATTTACAACCAAGATGCATTATTACAGTAAACAATCTAGTACTAATTCATTTCAAAACATAATATTGCAACCCAAGTAAGCACTTCCTTTCAATACAATGTTAAATGTGAATATGGCTATTCCAAATATGTTCCTGAGTTAGTCTATGATGCTGGAGATTATGTAATGGTTGGTCTGGGCTCAAGTGGTAAATCAGTAGAAGGTCTGGAGATGCAAGGGAGAGGGAGTGAGGGTCTCTATAATAAAGATATTCTTTCCAAAGGAGGAGGGCAGATGACACATCCCAAAATAGATCGGGGTCATGTTGAAACTGAATATCAGAAGGAAAATTTTCATGCCTAGTCAACATAATGGGGAGATGACAGGTATTGTTATCTGATGTTATCTATCCCTAGATTGGGAAAGTTTAAGAGCTGACCAAAACTAATTCAATTATTAACATAAATTCAGTGTTTAAGAGTATGAATTCTATGTTTTCTTTATGTTTAATATATCCTGGGTCATAGTTTAAAATGGTCTTTTAATTTTTATTATCTTTTGCTAAAAAATGAGCTTTTTTCATCTGTGCTTGTTTAGTCGCTTTCTGAAAGAAAGCTGAGGGGAGCAATAGCTGCCCCGTTTCATGCTATTCCGGAAGGATTTCATTGATATATTTGTACTCAGTCCTCTCACATATGTTTCTCTGATTTTTGTTTTTTTAGTGGTGGGAAATCTTTCAAATCCTATACCATCACTGGTTTTAATAGCACACTGAATATTGTAACTGAGTCAGTCAAATGTGTTAACCAATTCTCTTTAATGTTCCCTGTTCTAACCTCCATAGATTATAGGGCGTGCAGAACAGGCTAAATTCAATCTGACCAACTGGATAGCAGGGGGATTTTTTCCCATTTCCCTTCCTCTGTAACCCTCTCCAGCATCGAAAACATGCTTGTGATAATTTTCCAGTTTTCAGGAGCAGTGTTTAGGAAGTGCTTAGAGGACATGTAGGGAGAAGGTGCCCTCTTCACTCATCCCTGGATTCCATATTTGCGTGAACATTTCTAGTATTGATTAAGTCAAAAGAACAGAGCTCTCAGAGTTACTATTTTACTAAAGCTCCAGTGAATGGAACTATAAGTTGGCCATTGGGAAACTGGAATGCTTTCTGCTGCTAAAGTGGATTGGCTTCTAAACTAACTGCAGCTGCTTAAGTTAGAAGCAAAGACTTAGTCATTAAGGATGATTAGCTACTGAAATCATCCACTCAGGGGTGTGATGGTGAGTGCAGAAGGGCTTTTCCTATCATGATAGAACCACAGAGAATTAGACTGTTTCAAAGACGGAATGATGCTATGAAACTGGCACAACAGGCCCAGGCTTGAGTGCCAGAGGGGTCCTCTGCTGAATCATAGTCTGGAGACACACATCTCCAATTTTGGAAGTTGAGTTAAGGCACCGAAGTATAAATCTACACATCCACTCATCTTGAATTACATAGTAATTCTACTTCATATTGTTCCAGATTTTTATACTGGTCTTTCTTTCAATATTGTTTTGTTGTAACTGAGGAAAATTGTCACATTGCTGTTATGTATTGTAAATTACAGTAACTCTGTTCCTGGTGACCAGAAACATTAAGAAAGACTAGATCAGGCTGCAGGATGTCTGTCATCCTTAAGAAAATTGCTTTAAATGAGTATAATGAGAATAAGAATTAAAGATAGGTAACAAAAATATACAAGTAGTATGATATAGAATAAGCTGAATAAGTTTATGATTCTAATGGTAATAGAGAGAAATAATAATGTAAGTTTGCGTTGGTTGAAATTTTTTTGTTCTACTATTATGTATATCACATGGTGTTTTAATTTTTTGTTTTTGTTTTTTGTTCTTTGTTGTATAATTAATAAAAATTATTAAAAAAAGAAAAAAAAGAAAATTGCTTTAAATTTTAAACTAAATAAGTATATTTCTAAAAGTACTTCTCATACCTTTTTCTGTACTATTTTCAGCCTTTAAATAATTCCTAAGAAGAGGCCTAAGAGTCAGCGTGGTGTAGTAGTTTGAGTGTGGAATAAACCCTGGAGACCAGAGTTTGATTCCCAGCTTGGCCACGGAAACCCACTGGGTGACCTTGGGCACATCCCATACTCTCAGCTCCAGAAAACCCCATGATAGGTTCACCTTAGAGTTATCATAAGTCAGAAATGACTTGAAGGCACACTATGACACCACTGTGGAGGACATCTTATGACAAACTGTTCTACAAGGAACAAGTCTGCCCATGCCTTTCTGGTGCAGGGAAGCAAGAGTGACTGGTACAGACAGTAGCTGAAAGAATCAAGCTAAGGACGCATTACAAGGGTGGAAAGAAAGCCAAAGAAAGGAGTAGGGAAGATGGAAGATGAAGTGGTGTAAGTGAAAGAAGCAAGATGCAAGGTGGTGAATTGCAAGTGTGTGAAGTGAGGTGAGGGAAGAAGTAGGAGAGACAGAAGAATGAGCAGCAGAATGCAAAAAAAAAAGTGGGGGGTGATGCATTCAGTGCTCTTTTCCTGAGGTAACCATCTCATAGTGCTACTCTGAAAAAAGAAGGAAAAGAGCAAGAGGGGAGAGTAGATAGAAAATTATTAAGACAGATGTTGTAAATCTTCAAATTTTGGGGAAATGGATCAGAACAATGATAAAGAAAAATAAAGATTTTTTTCAAGGAACTAGCCCCACAAATATTTGTCTTGTGAGTATAATATGGGCATCTGAGATTTTTAGTGAGACATATGTCTACTCAGTTCAATGTGCATATTATTTATCTCTAGAGTGCAAGCCCTTATCAGAGAAACAAAACAGCAGGTTCAAATGTGAAGATGCAAAAAAATTTTTATTAAGAAGTACAAAGATGGTATTAAGTGAGGGAGGGGGACTCATTTGCTACATTGGTTTGGCACTTGTTTTGATTTTTTTCTTACACCAAGAAATACCTTTCAAAGTTTTTAAGGGCATACCTGTATTGGTCTTTTGTAGCAGAAACAAGGGGATCTAGTACCACCCTTATCTAGCCAACAGTTTCTACCTTTAAAGAGTAACAAGTTTTATTTGGCATATGCTTTTGCAATTTGCAGTCTACTTCATCAATGTATGAAGTGTTGCCTCATTTAGCAGATATTTATATACATGGTTGATGTGTGCATGTGTGCGTGCATGTACATGTGCCTTCAAGTTGTCTGTTGACTTATGGTGACCCCAAGAATATTCATCGTGTTTTATTGGGCAAAAAATACTCAAAGGTGATTTTGCCAGTTCCTTCCTCTGAAAGATAGTCTACAGCACCTGGTATTCTTTGGTGGTCTCCCATGCAAGAACCTACCAAGGCTACCCCTGCTTAGCTTCCAAGATCAGACGGGATCTGGTACGTTTAGAGTATTTAAGGGGGCAGATATAATTTTTAAGATAAGAGGGAATAGAAGTGCAAAAAATTACAAACATCTAGCATTATCTTAACTGGTGTTAGCAAACAGGTGGGTGGGAGAACAGACATCCTAGCATAGATGAGCTGCTTAGCATGTACAGTATGATGAAAAGCCAAATATGTGAAACAAAGTTAAAGCATACTGTTTCCTAGTTGTAATAAAATATTCTGGATTTCTGAAGGAAACCAGCTAATGGTTTTTATCTTCAGTTACTGCAATTTGTTTTTACTTTCTTCTGCATTTTGCCCTGCAAATCAGATGAGCAGTCACTCTTAGGGTTTTCCTGTGGTATTCTCATTTTCATAGATCAGTAGTTTTTTGCCATCAGGGTAAAATTGTTGACTAAATAAGTGAGTGAGTGATCTGATGAGATCCATAATAATGTAGGCATGCCTGAGTTTCAGAAAACCTCTGACAAAGAAGCTCCTTTTCACAAAGTCTTTTAGCAGCAGCTCAACCTGTCTTTTCCTCCTTGTACTCTGCCTAACTGAAATTTTTTTAGCAGCATTTGCACTGGGAGAATGGTAAAGGAGGGGTAGAGAAACGCAAGATTTCAGTATCAGGTTGTAGCAGTATGTCTGCAGCAAACAATGCAATAAAGTTTAAGCTAGGAAAGAATGGAATTCTACTTTCATTGATTCTGTTGTAGCTGTATGTGTCGGGTTACAACAGGTAAGAGAAACAGCCACTGTCTGCAAACAGCAAAACCGAGAAAATGGGACACAGCTAAGCCTGTCTCATAAACTGCCCCCAGCATGTTTAAAAAAGCTTAGATCCGGCCACTGAAATGGAAATTGTAAGAAAAGTGGAAGCTCATGAAAAAAAAACAATCAAAGTAAGTTTTTTTTAAAAAAATTATAATTTTGGAAGAAACTGCAGAAAGTCCAAATTTTTTAAACCTATGTAAGGCTTACTTGACCATTTTTTTTTAAATTTCATGTGTGCATATTGTTAATTTTGGATAAAAAGTTTGCTGAAACATGTTGAACTGCTCTTCATTTTTGTGGTATAGGAACCTGTCCTTACTCATTCCAAGTTTTTTTCAGGTACCAAATTTTATATTAAAGAAGTAATGGCTAGGAACACATCTACTTTGTTAACTGAGGCATACCTGAATTATTATTGTTGTTGCTCTTTTATTGTCCTGCATTGGGAATGTGTATATTCATCCTACATGGCTTCCCTTTCTCCATTAATTCTCAATATAGCCCTGTAAGGTACGTTTGGTGAAAGGTAGTGGAGACTCAAGGTCATCAAAGTCACCTGGTAAATTCTATGATCAAATAATTATTTGAATTTGGGGTTCTCTGTCCCAGTTTAACAGGGTTATTTCAGGTCAGTTGTAATTATAAAACAATGGTATGCAGTTGAAACATAGTGGAAGAAAAAGTTACAACAATTATTACGCCTAATTTGCATAACTAAAATGCAAACTATTTTTCATAATTAGGATAGTATGTAGTATGCAAATAAGACATCTGGATTTGAGGAAGTAGACTATGACAGCCTTACTCCAGAGACTCATCAGCGATACTACAGAATACTAGACTGAAAGAGAAATGGTCTGATCTGTGTTTTTGGTATGGTTTCATATTACGAGACTGCGACCCGGGGTGTCTCCTAATTATGGGTACCAGAAATCATAGGCATAATTACTGCAGTTAGTTTCTTTCTGAGCTTCTTGAGAACCGACCATTTCCTCCCACCTTTTTGGCAATATTTCTTTTTGTTTTATTGCCTTAGGAGCAGGATGTCCAGAAAAGCTAAGATCTGTGATGTGTTGCCTCATTTAGCAGATATTTATATATGTGGTTGATGTGTGTGTGTGCATGCGTGCGTGCGTATGTGCCTTCAAGTCGTCTGTTGACTTATGGTGAACCCAAGAATATTCATCGTGTTTTATTAGGCAAAAAATACTCAAAGGTGATTTTGCCAGTTCCTTCCTCTGAAATATAGTCTACAGCACCTGGTATTCTTTGGTGACCTCTCGTGCAAGAACCTACCAAGGCTACCCCTGCTTAGCTTCCAAGATCAGACGGGATCTGGTACGTTTAGAGTATTTAAGGGGGCAGATGTAATTTTTAAGGTAAGAGGGAATGGAAGTGCAAAAATTTACAAACATCAAGCATTACCTTAACTGGCGTTAGCAAACAGGTGGTGGGAGAACAAACATCCTAGCATAGATGAAATGCTTAGCATGTACATTATAATGAAAAGTCAAATATGTGAAACAAAGTTAAAGGATACAGAAAAGCTAAGATCTGTGGTGTGTTCCTTTTGAGTACACTGCTGATTTTCACATTTTATTTTCCTCCCATTTATGTGGAAGCTATCTCATTCATTTACTTATATAGCTACTTGCTTAGCTTTTGAAAGAGGAGATGGACACTTTAGGAATATAGCCGTCATTAGGCATACACTAACTGTGAACATTATCTTTTTACTGGCTATGTTTTGGATAGGTGAATTTGGGATGCTGTTTAAGTGCTTCCAGTCTCCCCCATCTAGACATGCATGGCCTGTATAATATGAAAAATTCTAATGAATAATGGCAGGATTGACAGTTACATCACAAACCCAGTAGACTGCCCACAAACCTAAGTAGCCCTTAGATATTTGCTTAGGCTTTAGTAAATGAGCTGCAAAAATAATTGAAATCTATTTTAATCCATCCATTGGAGGTAGACTCCCTGTTCCTCAGACGTTATTGACTGAAACAGGGTAGCGGAATAGTTATTTATCTCTATTAATGACTAGTTTCTATAACTGAAAGGGCAATAGGCTGGACTGGATAGAGGAGAAAACAATCTACCCATTCCTAAAGCCTAAAAAGCAATAATAATGTGGGTCAGGGGATGTAGTCTTAGGGCCACTGGGAGTATAGTCTGATGAATATAATCTGATAGTCAGCAATCCCTTCTTCTCAAACCATCTAAATACAGATTACATGACTCTTAACATGTTCATCCTCACATTTCCCCCTACATGCTTTGTTTTTTGGCAGCTTAGCCTGATGAAGAAACCTTGGTTTTGAAAGCTTGCTATAATACAGGAACTTGTAACATTCCCTTTTGAATGTCTGTGTACCAAAAGCCTTCAGTGAACCTGCTTCCAGGTTGATGCTTGTCCATTCATCATTACAGTCATACTAGATGTGATGTGAGAGCCATCCACCTATATGCCCCATGTAATATATAAAAGTCAAAATTAGTTTGTCTGTGTCAGGCGAAGACTTCATATGATTGGCTGCCTAAGAAGATTCTATGGAATCCTGGGGTTTGCAGTTTAGGAAGGGGCCTTTAGAATTCTCAGCCAGAGAGCTCTTGGGCCTCAGCCAACTGTGCCTGCCTTGAATAGGCCAGTTGTTATGGAGATGAGGCCTAGCAGCAAGGAGGAGGGCAGTGTATTCCTTTAGGAACCCAACCTCTGTATGTTAATAACTCTGAATGCAGATTAGATTGGGGAATATGGGGAAAAGTTACAGATGTTGGACAAGATAGTTTGGGGAATTAGAGACACGGGATCTCAAATCTTTCTAACAAGTATTACCTATCAGAAAATAAACTCTCCAGCAACACCGGGTATGTACGCTAGTTCACATATAAAGAAGGAATAGGTAGCTTTCTCTTTACTTGAAACCGTTACTGTGATATAATTACTTGATATAATTTTATTCAGTTCATTTCTAGTTCCTGAGCAAAGCCAGGAGAAAACTGCTTAAAGCGATGGAATGCAAGATGCAGGTTTTTTCTCCTGGACACCCCCTCTGTCATATGAATTGGGCAACCATGTGCATAAAAGATGTGTGATTTGCCATATCACATTTAATTTCATTCTTAATGGTTGCGGTTACTTTTGCCTCTAAAGATTTTTGTTTAAAAAATAAACACTTAAAAATAATCTACAGAAATAAATGATGTGAGATAAAATACAGTCGGCCCTTCACATTTGCTGGGGTTAGGGGTGCAGGACCTCTGCAAAAATGGAAAAATCACAAATATTAAAATGTGTGGGTGTGTCTGTGGGAAGGGAGTGGAGGCACAGTGTGGAGAACGGCACTCAGGATCCAAACCAGGTCAGGGAAACGAGAGGGAAAGGGGTTGAGTCTACATGGTGGCCCTGTATTTCCTCTCTCTCTCTCACCCATCTCCTTCCTTGGGTGTGTGTGTGGGGCATCGCGAGAGGGTTTGTGGTGCTGAGAAACTTGGCTGTGATCTGTCCTTAACTGGCCAGGTAGTAGCTGCTGCTGCTGCTGCTGGTGGTGGTAGAGGTGGAGGACTGGGGGTGGTGGTGGTTAAAGGGCGGCATAGCCTGATTGGAGCTGGTGAGAGATAAGGCTCCCCCAGGAAAAAAGTGCTGGGGGGGCAGAGATTGGAGAAACTTGCAGATAATCAAATCTGTGAAAGTGAAACCTGCAGATATGGAGGGCTGACTGTTTTTATAATTTTAACACCTCTTTCTTTGCAGAAATACATAGTACGAGATAGAATGCTTTAATTTTTAACACTTTCTAAAAATAATATGCGGAAATAGATGATGCTAGACAGAAGTATTTTTAATTCAAATAGTTTAAAGAACTTATAAAATCACGTTCTTGTGTTGAGCTTTGATGACTATTTCCTGCTGTCCAAATAGAAAGTTTTACATATCAGATATAGGCAAGGTGTCTTGTATTTGAGGTGCCAGAGACTTGCATCATCCTTTAGACTAGGGTGGTACACTGTTACCATCTAGATGTTTTTAGGCTAAAACTCATATCAGCCCCAGACAACATATCCATTGCTTAGGAATTACAGGCGATTTACATATTAAAATTTAAAAAATTACATGATAAAGGGCATCTGACCAGCAATTTAAAATAATAACAATTTTTCTGGTATTACAATTTCATTATACTTTTCTTCCTGGCTTGGTTTTTAGAATGACCTCTTGACATCTCTACTAACCTTACAAAACTTTTATTTAGTTACTTTGTCATTTCGGCAAAATGAAGAAAACCTGTATATCCAAACAAAGCTGTCCATTTTTTTCATTCCCCCCCCCCAATCTACACATTTATGAGACTTTAACAAAATTGTGATCTACTCAATTGTAATGCTAATTATACTGAAAAGAATGAAGTTGGAGTTTCAAGAAATCAAAGTGCAAAAACTTGCCTCATTTTTCTGTTTTGAGATTCTGTCATATGTTCTCCTCTTTTCTTATTGGAAATCAATCTGGAACAGATTGTACCATCTGAACCGAGCAGCATACTGCACAGAACAATACATTCCAAAGTGCCAGAGCTGCATGGGCAGCTTGGGAATCTGGGCAAGCCAGACAGAAGTACATGCTAGAACATGTGTGGCCAATGAATTAAACTCTGCTTCTAGTTTCTTTAGGGTTGGGAGTGGAGGAAAGGCACCTGTGGTTAGGGAATGGAAACTAGTATGTGTGCTTGCACGCAAGGGGGAAACTTCAGGATAAAAGTAGACTGCAAGTGGATGCTTGCAAGAAGGAAAACTTTAAGATAAAAGTAGACTGCAAGTAGAATCATAGAATCATAGAATCATAGAAATGTAGAGTTGGAAGAGACCACACGGGCCATCCAGTCCAACTCCCTGTCATGCAGGAACACCCTCAAAGCACTCCCGACAGATGGCCATCAAGCCTCTGCTTAAAAACCTCCAAGGTAGGAGACTCCACTACTCTCCAAGGCAGCAGATTCCACTGCCGGACAGCCCTGACTGTCAGGAAGTTCTTCCTGAGGTTCAGGTGGAATCTCCTTTCCTGCAGCTTGAATCCATTGCTCCTTGTCCTGGTTCCTGGAGCAGCAGAAAACAAGCCCCCTCCTTCCTCTAGATGGAAGTAGATGGAAAAGAGAAGGAGAAATGGACTGAAAAGCTGCCAGGAAGTTCAGAAACAGGAAACAGTCTCATTTGGTTATTTTCCCATCTGCTGTAGGAGATAAAAACAATCTCACATATTCCCACTTTCTCTGTTTCCCCTTCCACACAAGCATGCATCTATTTGATTAATTCTCTGTAGCTGGTAAATGCACCTATTTCAATGACCCTATAATATGTACACAAGAGTAAAAGCAAGGCTATCAACCTATAAAGATTAGATAGTGTCTCAGAATTTATAATGGGGAAATGGACTAATCACCAAAATAGTGTAGAAATGAAGCCACCACACAGGGATTTTTTGGTCCTGTTTTTGATTGGGTAACAAAATGGAAGTTGAAGCATACAGTGTCAATTCTGCATGCTAGAAAGTCCTCTCAACTTTGTAAAAACAGAACATAGTTATACAATGTATTCATTATTACAGTCCTTTACAATTTAACTTAAAAATCTCTTTGGAGTAAATCTGTTTGATTGTCCCAGTTAGACAACACATTGAATGGATGGGACTTGTTAAGTCAGCATTCATATAAGGCCCATTGATTTAGTGTACTGACTCCAGTTGGGACTACTGGATCTGGCTTTTTGAGTTCAGTGGGGTTTGTACCCATGTGTATAGGAATGTAGCCTTAGCAGCTAAATTGATGGCTTTTTGAGATGAAAGGTTTAAGTACTCTTTTCACTAACAGTTTTCAGAGATTCCTAATGTGATATGTATGAGGACTGATCTCAGAGCTCTTTACACCTCATTAGTACAATTAGCAAGATTTAAATAGAGTGCTATTTTTGCTGAGCAAGACCCAACAGATCTAAGAGCAACAGTTCAAATTACTTTTTTTCCAAAAAAAGTATGTTCCTAATTAATTTTCTGAGATCCAAACTTGCCCATTATAAAGTGATACAGCTGACTGCATAACTTTTTCAGATACTGCACAGAAATGTTTTGTCTTTCTGTTTTTGGAACTAACAAAACAAAAGATCATATTGGCTTGAATTTTCTGCAGCTTACTAATCTGTGAAAATTTAAACATGGAAATGCTATTTTTTGACTAAAAAAAATTCACTCTGGTTTAAAGTAATTTCAACTTGAATTATTTAAAAATGAGATGCTGTAAAATGATATTACAAATTTTCATTGCTCCACAAGTTCCTTTTGAGAAAAAAATTAAAAAGTTACCTGTCATCTGTGTTCCTCTTCATCTCTTTTTGGTTTTTTTGCTTGTAGCAGTATCTCCCGAACTCATTACTTTCTTTCTCCAAATAAAATCCTATTTATTTTCACCAAGACAACAATAAACATGCATCTTGAGTTGAAGTATGAAAAGAAACCTTTCTGTATAGAGTGGAATTTTTAATGTTAGCAGGTAAAAAATAAGATTCCCAATTACTTGTATTTTAACTTGTAAGGTTTTTACTCCTGATCTCAATGGGAACCAGCCAGAAAGAACTTGAGCAACTGGCTTTCTCAGTACCAAGGCATGACTCACAAGGTAGCGTAGGTGAGTTTTGGAAACCTGGGACTCATTTCCTGACTCTGGAATAAAATTAAAGTTATGCACTGTGATTCAGTTGTGACAGTACCTAAAAAGTTGGAAAACATGTTTTATACTTATATAGTATGTTAATGTTAGTTATCTTCCATTTTAGAATTGTGTGTATTCAATTTGCCTCATGGTGCAACAGGAATCACATAGCTCTGTGGCAGCATCTTCCACATTTTTTTAAATAAATGTCGTGTGCTCCAAAATGAAAAAGTAGGTTAAAACATAAGTTTTACCACTTATGAAATGAGAAATATTATTTCTGTGGAAGAATCATATTTTTCTCTCTAGCTAAAGCTTCAGTTACTACCTTTAATACCTTGAAAAATCAATGATTTTTAAAGTGTGTGCAGTCCTTCCACAAATGTACATCACAACTCATTCATGCAGTCATTGTATTCGTCAGCAGCTTGGCCAATTTGTTATGTGGTAGGCATCCTTTTGGTGCTGAAGCTTTCCATACTTAGCTAGGCTGGTCCTTGGACATGTGGTTTGCTACTAGAACAGTACTCAAAACCTGGGCTTGGTAGAACCTTCCAGAGCTTGCATTCCTCTGGCACAACCTTTGAAAACCCATAAGCACGTCCATTGTGCTGGGATGACCTGCATACCCAAATACAGATCTATATCTGTTATTACATACTGAGGATTCTAAATTAGAATCTAATTTATCAGCATTGCTATTGCTAAACAGCTGGGAGTTGCTGGTCTGATGCAAATCAATCAGAGATTTACTAGTAGACCCTAATCTACTTCTGTCCACTTGTGGCTTACTCCATCCCATTATCAGTGCATGAACAAGTGTACACTTACATCTGAGTTATTAAAGATCAAGGATTCTCCAGCCTATTTTAAGAATTGTTGCTAGCAAGGAGTGTCTCAAAGTGGACTGCCAACTGTGGCTCAGTAGCCAATTCTAGACCAGCTGGTAAATCTTGATGATCATCTATAAATCATCCAGCAATCTATCAGTAGACTTTAATCTACCTTTTGCTCACCTGTGTGGCATGATATCTCTACAGTATATCTCTTTTGTTTTCCTGAACTACTTTCTCTGAGTTTTAAAGTATGCTTGTAGGTATTTGCATAATTTTTCCTTTCATGCACTGCTGATCAGATGAGTTCTTGCTCTTAGTTTTGAAAGAACCATCCTGCCAGCTACTTTATTTCTGAGTCCTATCCTGACCACAAGTGGGAGCCCATGAACCTGATAGACACTCAGGGGTGCCTTAATTGTCAGTTAAATGTCAGTAATGGCCACTGACTGAGTAGGAAGCAAGTCAGACTGGAGCTGCAGGACTGTAGGTACTGCAAATAGACTTCTTGTTTTGAGAAGATTTGAAGCTCAGGTGGGGCCTTTTAGTCCTCTTTGGGAGACTAGCCATCTCTGAAGAGTGAAGGAACTTGAATGGGTAATCTTCTGGCCTGAAGCCTCTATGACTTCTGTCAGCTCCTGTCTTATTCATTGCCTATATGGTTATCCTTCCACTTTCATGAGGGTTCCAAGTGCAGAACCCTTGCAAACGTGGGAAAACCATGAATAACTCCCCCTACTCCCCCTCCCATTCCCTTCTGGGGCCCCATCTTCCCATTCTTATGTAAAAGGGAAGGGAATGGGGGCTGGGGTGGGGGAAGGCTCACACTAGCCTTCTTTTCTCCCTCCAGACCTTCCCCTGCCATTCCTATGCATTTTGCCCTAGCACTTGCATGAGCCCCCTGCCCCAAATTCTTTCTGTTTTGCTTTGGCATGGGTTCTCCATGCCATGTCAAAATACATAGGAATGGCAGGGGAAGCTCTGGAGGGAAGAAAGAAGGCTCTCATAAGCTTTCCTCCACCCCCCGCCCTTTCTCTTCCATTTTACATGGGAAGGGAAAGGAGGGAGCTCTGGAGCAAGGAAAGGAAGGCTCACTTTCCCCCATTCCCCCTTTCCCTTCTGTTTTGCATGTGAAGGGAAAGGAGGAAGCTGCAAAGGGGGGAAAGGCAGGCTTGGCATTTGTCTGGGGCAAAATGCATGGGAATGGGAGGAGGAGAACTGGGGAGGAGGCACGCACACTTGCAGAAAAACAAATTCAGGATTGTCAAACCTGCAAATGTGGAGGGAAAACTGTATTGGCAAGCAGGTGCTGGGAGGCCCCAGTGTAGAGTGGAAGCAGCTTCTTGGGAGTCCACTTCAAACGATGATATGCACGAGGGGGTACTGATCACTGTTCCAGGTTTTCTGCTAAAAGAATTTCTTGTGATAAGTTCTAGTCATTTAGGTGTTAGGTGCCAGCCTGTATAATATCTCTGCATTATATAAAGATGGGCTTCTGGATCTTCATATCTCTGTGCCATAATCTTAAATGGAGGTGTATTGCATGGGGTAGTTGATTTAATTAAGATGTAGATG